>JAZGTH010000095.1:1967500-2185000 GCA_036877525.1 Chromobotia macracanthus
AAATTGGTGAGGAAACGAAAGGATAATTCTGGATAAAGATGAGAAAAGCAGAACTCTGGCCTGATCTGCGTCAGCATAATATGTGTGTCACATAAATCTTTTAGGAGTTGGGAGGGTATGTGGAGAGAAAGTGCTCTGATATGGTTTGTGGATACATTTGCTTTGCTACCCAGATATTGTCAAATCAGGGATCTGCCAAC
Source organism: Chromobotia macracanthus (assembly GCA_036877525.1). Taxonomy (NCBI): domain Eukaryota; kingdom Metazoa; phylum Chordata; class Actinopteri; order Cypriniformes; family Botiidae; genus Chromobotia; species Chromobotia macracanthus. Next base: position 1,967,701 of record JAZGTH010000095.1, read on the forward strand.
ACAACACAGAAACCTCCCTTCTCAGACGTGAAAGAGCTGAGTGTTGGTGAAACCGCATCAGTGTAACACTTTCTTTGAGTAAACCTCGTATTAGCGTTAGTTAGTGTTCCTATTGTTGCATCCATTTTTATCCACTGTTCACTCACACACATGCCTTGAACTTGAACTCCAAGCTCTGCGTGTCACTTTAATGTTGGGATGTTGTGTTATGAGACTGACTGATAGTATTTAAACTGATGGGTTGTTGATGTATCTCATGCATCTTTAATAAACAGTGCAGTATTGTGATAAGTTGGTTCAGTTAATAAGTTTAAGGGGTTGCAGCTTTACCAGATTCAAAGGATGGAGGAGTAGGATGCTGCAGGGAATCACAAACACACACTGAGAGGCCGGACATGTGAGTCAGAGGTGGCGGCCTGATGTGACAGACAGACAGACAGAATGACAGACAGACAGACAGACAGATTCATTTGATTGAAACACCATTTCAGGACAAAACAACAGAGACAGAAAAAGACAAGATTAAACAGTAGAAATAGGCTATACAGGAGACACAGGGCTTGTGAAACATAGTGAATGTTCATATACTTTATATTACAAAAGGTCTATTAATAAAGTGTTGGTGTTTATGTGAGAGATTCCCCATTCAACTTCCTTATGTATTCCTGCTACTGTCCTATTTTCTGCTTTCCTCAGATCAGGAAGGATCTGCTTTATCTAAACTGAAATTCCTCCCACATAAAATGTAAGATTTGGATTGTGATGGATGATGAATAGATGCATAAACTTTGTCGTCCTTTAGGTCTTGAGATGGAGCTGAAACCAGCATCTCATGGAGGATCCAGTAACTGACAGTTGAAAGGAAGGCTTGGGGTGGGAGCTGGCCATTGATTGATGGAGCAACATGAGGAGCTGCCTGCCTCTCTCCATTGTGTGACCGCTCAATCAGAGCTTCTTCATGACGTGGGCCATCAATATGCATGAAGGTGGGCTGTCACAGCTGTGCCGCACCCCTGTGTGGTGTGACACTCGCTGCCTCTCATTGTCTTTGCTTTTTATTGCTCATGTTTTTTCTCCTCACTGTCTCATTTTAATTTCTCTCTCTTTCCCCTTTGCCACTCTGCCTCCCCCTTTATCTCCGCAGCGTCTGAACCAGGGGCGGTATGCTATAAACTCCCATTTTACTATAATTTCAGACTCTAGCAAGCTCATATAACTGAAATACCCCCGGAGGTGTGTTTTAAACCCAGTTGCGAAGAGTTGTTTTAATTTACCTTAATTTAATTCTCGTTCCACTTTGTGATTGTTCATAAGACTGCCTTCCAAACTCAAGAACGGAAAACAATAAGTTTGGCAGATATTGCATGAGATCGCTCGCTCTGTCTCTCTCTCTCTCTCTCTATCTATCTTTGGCAATTGAAAAGGAACTGTTTATTTTCAAAAAAAGTTGTTTGCTGTTTTGCAATTTTTTAATAATATTAAGGACAAAATGCAGTAAAATGCTAATACTGCAGAACACTTTATGATTATGATTCATTATGATTATGAATTATGATTAACCTGTCAGTCACAAGATCAAAGTCACCACAATTCTAGGTCATCACAATTGACATGACGTTACTCACTACATACTAACTTAACCAGTTTGCTGGCAAAGTTAGACTGCAGTCTCGTCTGAGCTTATAAACTTACCATAGCTCATCTGGTATAATATGGTGCTAACAACGCCAAGGTCATGGGTTTGATTTCCAGTTCAATGCACTGTTAGTAGATTTGAAAAAAGCTAATAGCATATGCTTTTCATGGAAAGCTGTCCATACCACTTTTTTAGGAGCTCACTTTTCTTTGTGATTTCATTGGCCCACAACACTTGTTGTGGCTTGTCTTGTAAGTGGCTGATAACGGCAGCCTCTGCTCTTGCCAAATGTATGTTCTATTTGACTGTCATGGATTATGAATTGAGTCCAGAGACTTGCTGCTGTAGTGAACTCTAGTGCCTTCCTCATCCTCCAAATCTGCACAGCTCTGTTTGAGACCCCCGTAGCAGCTGACCTTTCCTTTGATTAGTGGTTATAACATCCTCTCCGAGCCCTCCGGCATGTCCCGGCAAATGCCACAATGTTAATTGATTAAGTGATTCCCTCTCACATAAGCGTGATGGTTTTGATAGCCTTATGTGAAACAGAGAGATTTTCTGCCAGCGTCTGCTGTTGGAAGACTCCAGTAATAATCATTAAAACATCCGATTCAAGCCATTTGGCACAGAAATTGGCCAGATTTGATAGCAGTTTTTGCTGGGGTTTACATCTGTGCCTGCATCCTTATTACTTGAACAACCAGCCAATTCCTTTCATCCTGTTGTATTATCCTAAATTTATTGTTAACGAGAGTAACTTCCTCCAGCCCTCAGGAATCGGTCTTAATTATGTCCTAATAGTGTTGTTGGGCAGACGCGTCTGTTGTTGCAGGAAGAGGGACTAAGGCTAGTTGTGTTTACACAGAGCTTGTTAGACTCCATCTCTTCTGGGCTTGGAACATCTGGCTAACTTCTAGAGCCAACAGCAGACACAATCCGTCCCCAGCAGGAGGGACAGAACGGCAGGTACCCCTCTGCCCCAGCCTCCCCCTCAGAGACTGGCTTCTGAGCTTTAAAACAGATGTCCATTTTGAAATGAGCAATATAAATGAGGAGCAGTCCTGATCATTGTCCTTCAAAGTGCTTTAGAAGCCTGAAACATAAGGAAAGTACAAGTAAGCACATGAAGTACGTACAACGAGACTGCATGTTTTCAGTATCTCAGCCAATCATTTACATCTGTGCTTGTGTTGCTGAAATGAAATCTAAACTAGTAGTAACATGATAGCTGGTTTCTAAATGATCTAACCTGGAACACCATCTGGGGCCATGCAGCAACAAACCACCTACCAACATCAAGTTTAGATGATGTATGTTCAGGCTAGTTTTTAAATCATAGATGCTGCTCAACCAACTAATGTGCTTTTCCTGTTCCACAACACTGCTACCAGCTTAAACTAAGTTTTACAACAGGGGCTTACTAGATATGTTTTTGACCAAATTAGCCTTTGACCTATTAGCCTTTCCAGATTATTGTAAAAAGTTGATCATGTTTTGCGTTATGTGTGAATTAAAATTTATAACAGATTGCAGTGTGTTTTGGTACTGTAGGTGTCCTTGTCTCAAGGGTACGTCCACCTCACTGTGGACTCTTCCCCCCTGAGCTTTATAGCATGTCATTTGTTGTGGTTTTTGATACAGGGCTTTATGATGGGCTTTTCAGCAGAATATGCTCTGTTGTCCACCCAGCCTGAGGTGTCCTGAGGTGGCAGTTAGCTCTCTTTGTGCTCTCTCTTTCTCTGTCTTTGGCCTGTCTCCCGAGGCCTCTGACAGTGATCAAGTGTGGCTTTGCTAGACAGCACTGATGATCAAAGGTGTCCAAGGTGACAATTCATCATGCTATCACCAAACACATGGATGGCAAGTTGTTTTTCTGCAGGATCCATTCCTATAATTTTCAAACTGCAAAAACTTGTTACAGCAGCAGCAATGACCAAGGGGGCGGCAGGTGCTCGGCCTCTCTCTCTAACTCTTGAAGCTGACAGGCTACTTAATATTACTCTCAAATATACAAGCAATAATGTAAGTACTGCTAGATAAACAGTGTTAATAAATAAACAACATCTTATTTCTATATTTTAAGTTGAATGATAAATCACTTAAGTTAAAAACAAGACACAAAACAGAACAACTAATATTATGTAATAAATAGTTTTGACTATAAATTCTGATTGGATGAACCGATGTAATATAGCCAATATACAAACACCAATGACCATGCATCTGTTAAATTATAAAAGTTATATATATATATATATATATATATATATATATATATATATATATATATATGTATATATATCTATATATATTCAGCAACTGTATAATATCATATACAATGGACTACAATGATCTTTTAAGTATTCATTAGCATATATACTATTTAGTATTTAGTGGTTGATATGAAATCTGTAGCCTCTCACATCCACTGACTCTCACTTCCTGCTTCCCATCATTATTTAAATGGAATTGTTTTTACAAGGAGCTTCCTCACACCTGTTGACATTTGCAGCGCACACCATTAATCTATTCTTATAGTCTTTATTATTATTCATCTCATTCTGTTATACTTTCTGCCTGAAAACGTCTCCCAAAAAGTCATTGAAAGTTTAATTAATACTGGTCTGTGTAAAATGCAGTTAACTGCAGATGACATTTAACAGCAAATTTCATTCAGTTCATCTGTTTAGTACAAGTTAAATTAAGCCAACAGATAATGTGCACATCAAGATATTTTGTATGTAAATGTAGATTATTTAGAATATTATTGTTTATATCTATATATTATAGCAAACTGAAAGATCTATCAAGTGTATTTTACACTCTTGTGATAAATTTGGTGTGTATTATGATAAGGTTTTATAAGAGCCACAAACGCATGTGGGGTGTGTGTTCTAGTCAATGACGGGCGAGTTTTCTGTGCATATCTGCGTCCATGCAGTCTGTGCGGGCCTGCCAATGGGCCATCATGCAACATGAAGAGAGTAAATCTGTAATCTCAATGTTTTATGGATTGTTTACAACTCCATCCTAAATATAGGTCAGACTTCACCCTCTCTCTCCCTCCCTCTCTCTATCATCACTATTTCTGTCTTTCATTGGCACAAATCCACACTGCTCACAGTGGTGAAGTGGCCTGACAGGTTGTAATGTGTTATGGGAGCTTGTGGCGGTGTGTGTTTAAGGTCATATTGCATCAGTATATAGGGGCTACACAGCAGAGCCTGATGTGTACGACAGCAGATCCAGTCCCTTCCTGGAAAGTTAAACGGTACACCTGCTATCAGTGTGATGAGTTGTATTTTATAGCAGTGGCGCTTGAGCGATCATGGCTTTCCGAACTACTTTAACTGTGTAATAGGTGTGAACACGAGCATGTAAATTTAGGTTGCGCAGTCAAAGTCACAAGGAAAAAGTGTGCACACATGGCAACAGAAGTTCTTTATGTAGCAAATTCAGATAGTTTAGACCTAACAGCAGTGCAGTCCAAATTAAAATGACAATTGCCAGAGGAGTAAGTAATATGAATAATAGATGCCGTGTCTGGCTGTAATTAGTGGTCAACAGCCTCACCCGCGGCAACAGGGCCTGTTACCATGCCAGAGGCTACAGCAATTACCATATACTTATCTCAGCAGTTGTGACATTCTGTGCTTACTGTCTAAGACTTAGCAGCGAGGAGAGAGAGCCCAAAAATAAGAGAGGAAAGAGTAAGAAAGTATAAAAATTGGTATACTGATCTCATAAAATTTGCACATATGAATGCAAAGAACGTGTAGGAATATTTAAAATATGATAAAATATAAAAAAACTACTGAGGTAAGCAGTTTGGAGAAATTAAAATCACCTATTTAAAAAAATAACAGAGAACACTCAATCTTGACAAACTTTTATTGTAAATGTGCAAAGGTTGCTGTGATCACTAGTGACTCCATGGCTGTTTATTTCACTTAAAGACATCTTGGTTTCTTCTTGGCCTCTTTGGCCGCCTGTTTTCTTGACACCACATCAACAGTGCTGTAGATAAATGAATTGTATCCTTCTTTTAGATGCGCAGATTATGACGTAATAGAGGTCCTGGAGGCAGAACTCTGGGAAAATGATTCTTTAATATGGAGCATTTAACATGGTAGCTGATTTATAGTTGGTCCAAACTGGTTATTAGCAGGTGCAGACTGGTTATTGGTCTACCAGCTTAGATCAGCTAATAACCTCCCCAGATCATGTTCCAGACCAACTATCATGTTCCAAAACACATCCAGCAGCTTAATCTAGATTTTCCTGCTGGATATCGGTAATGTACAGAAACTGGCACCATTGTTGCACTTTGTTCTTCTTTCACAACACCCCTCTCCCACAGGTCTCTGGGGCCCTCTGGGAAACATCATTGTGAAATGGGAAGCCTGCCATTTCTGTCTTTTTTGCCATGAGCAATGTTAAAGCCATGACAGGATGAGAGATGACAACAGCGCTGACAGGTGCGAAAGAGACCACAGGTGCCATTCTACGATACCGAGGCAGAATTTATGCCCACTCTCACGCAGTGAGACGTCCAGCCCGAGCAGCTGCTGCAACCCTGCGCTGGGGAAAGCTAAGAGCTTTTAATTAGCCAGCTCCATTGCCATTAATTACCTCCAGGCGCCATTTGCCACGACGAATCCTCCCGCACATCTTTGAGACAGTTTGTCCTGTTGCCTTCAAGTGCACTACCTCACATCAGTTTGGTGCTTTATGACTGTGGGATTTACAGCTGCAGTCGTCCTTTCACAGCAGGAGAGACGCATGAAATTAGAGAGCACAATAAACTGAGAGAGAGGAAGACAGGCTATGGTGAGATTTAATGATGTGACATATCCCCCCCATAACTTCCATTCTCTCAGCTCTCCTGTGTAGGAACTCCACAGTCTCTTCTGTTCATTGCAGAAGGGCTTTATGCAAGAGATTAGTTTTCCGAACGACTTGTGGTGCAGTCGGTCCCAGGCTTTTCTCGAGGAAACAGGGCAGGATTCATTGCTGTGGCTAATTTAATTTCTCCTCATTGTACAAGCTAGATGATGAGGTCATCAGTCAGTAGCGAAACCTCCGACAGTCACCGCTGCTGCCAACAACGTGATAAAGACAAGTAATAACGCTCAAGCTCCTCCGATTTATCCTTGAGAGAGTGAATATTATAATCTGTAAGCATAACTCACAACTGAAATATTTATATCTGCTTTCTCACACTTCTGAGAGAATGGAGATACTTCTGAACCACTGAATCCATTCCTCATTTGCTGAGCAAAAGCACTTTTCATGGCTGCCTAACATCATCCCCCCACATCAGGTACAAGTAATATGGAGCAATTATCATTTGTGGGGAACATCTAACTGCGGTTATAAATCTACGTTTGCGTGTTTATTTGTAGCGCATTAAGCTGCTGATTTTGAGGGTAATGGAAATCAATGTGTTTAACAACTTCAACAGCAAGTGACACGCAGATTGTAGAGTGTATGGAAGTTCATTTTTTAAACCAACTTTTGGCAGCACATAAAGTTGACATAGTGGGAAATATTAGCTTCCTCTTGCGATGGGGGTCTAAGCAGGCGCTAAGGCAAGGAGGAAATATAAGGTGGCTGACCTTATATAGAATTGTGTCACTCTGGAGGGGAAACCAGTGTTGGATGTATCACAGCCATCAACTGCAGCCAGAAGGGAAGAGAAACCTGGGACAGAAAATGAGAGAATGTGTACAGGAAGTTATGTCCTGAATTCCCTGCTGTAATCCATTAGGGCAAACTGGTTTTAGAGTAGAAACAAATAAATGTGATGCTTGTCTGCGCAAAAGTCGCTTCTGTAATGTAGGGCCATTGTGGGCGGCTCTCAGGGCATTGATATGTGGTTGCTAAGGTGATCTGAGAGTTTTTAGCACATAGTAATGCGGTTGCTACAATAATTTGAGTGGTTTTTAGTACACTGCTGTGTGGTTGTGAGCTGTGTGGTTTAGTACAGTGCTGTGAGTGCTTGCTTACGAAGAGCTGATGTGGCATCTTTAATGTAAGTCTTTCAGATCATCTGCCAGATTCTTAGGGTTAGGGTTAATGAGTAACCCAGCGGCTTTCTGTTTGCTGTGTAATCACCACAAACATCTCCACACCATTCATACATTTCTACAACTTACAACTTAATTTCTCTTACTGTAATGTCACTTTTTTTCTTCACAACTGCTTGACAGTTCTTCACCTTTAGGCTGTGTAATTCATTCTTTGTCCTTCTGCTTACTTATAACTTAGTTTATTGACCAAAAGAAAAAGAAATCACCAAATTTTGTTGTCAACCCATGACTTGGTCTCTGTAATCTCTGTTCTGATTCTCTGGTGTGGAACTGTCATGCCTTCCCATGAACTGATCATTGTTGTCTTATCATTGCCTTCCTCATCAGCTGCTTCCTTTAGCCAGTAATAGCTGTCTGGACCTGCAGTCAGCTGTGCATTAATTTTACAGCTTGTTAAAAGCTTTTACAACAACATGAACCATGTGTTTGCATAATAAGATTGAGTTAAAGTGGGGTGACTGTTGTTTGTCTGAATACAAAACCCCTACAATCTACAAGTGTTTTTTTAAATATAACAACTTTACATCTCCCAATATAGCGTAATCCTGCATATATATATATATATATATATATATATATATATATATATATATATATATATATATATATATATATATATATATATAGATAGATAGATAGATAGATAGATAGATAGATAGATCTACAACCAATCACAAAACACAGTGAGGAGAAAATGTGGTAAAGGTTCAGACACGTGCCGCTCCCGCCCTCTGTGTGCCTGCCTTTCACAAATCTCCCCGAGAGGTCTCCAATACATTCAGTACCGGCACACCTGATGGTTTCAAAAACTGGATAATTATGAGAACAATGTGCGAGCAGCAGTGCTTTCGAGATGGCGTTATTTTCCATTAAATAACAGAGCGCGTAAGCTTCTCACTTTTTATGCGCACCTCAGGACAGCACCTCTGTGGTCCATTTTTCAGACTGTAGTAATTCTGTGCCGAAGCATCAGCTATGCTACAGTTGTTCCGCTATAATAAAAGTCACTATGCCTGACAAATATGGGGCCTTGGCTTCAATAAAATAGCAATCGTATCAAGAGGAGGAGAAAAGATGTATTCTCGGTTGTTGTCCTTGTTTTGAGTTTCTTGATTTCATTATGAGCCTCTCTTTGGCAATGCAGGCAGGGCTTAAGGGAATTAGCAGGCTTGGCACAATGAAGTGCATTTTTTCTCTCTTGTTTAAAGTAAGCTGTAGTATTGTTTTCTCTCCCTCTTGGGTTTTAGCAACAGAGTTTTATCCGCTTGCCATTCGTGAGCTGTTGAGACAGATTGGACTCGGGTACATTGTGGAATCACAGTTTGTCAGAACACGGCCCATAGGCAATGCTCTGCAGTGTTAATACGGCTGTCACAGAAGTTTGTAGTAAAGTCGTTATTATTAATTGATTCATCAGCAGGAAAAGGCTTGTGGCAGATGAGGAGACTGTAAGGAGCATAAATTTCCCCTGAGTGGTGGATAAAGACTGTGTGGATGAGGTGAATGTGTTTGTGTGTGTTGGAGTGGGGGGTGCTAGAATTGTTAGGCCGCCATACAAATACTGCGATTGCCGATTCCGAGCATGGATGGCATTCTCGATTCCATCTAAATGAGCTGTGAAGTTAAAGGTCTGTCTGCATTACTGAGATCCGCTCCATTCTGTGGCTGAACACACACATGAATGTTTGCTATGTGATTTGACCTGATCGTTGGTGGTTAGAGTTCAAATAGACAAATTTGGTCTGCTTAGAGACCCACACTTCACCAGTGTTACATCTGTTATCTAGAACCATTAGAGCTAGATTAGAGCTAGGGCTATTATGTCTAGAAGCCATGTTTAAACATTCAGTGAGATTTAAATTCCTATCTGTCTGTCTGTTTGTCAGTTTGGCTGTCTGGCTGTCATACATACATATATACATACACAAAAAAGTGAGTTTTGGTCCGTGGATGACAGGCCTTACAAATGTATTTTTATGTATGTACTAATTTTACTACCTTTCAGTTATGTCTGCTATAAAATTAATGTTTTTTAGTCTTTAAAAGGTGAAGCTCATTTATTGATGAAGTATATTTTAATACTACATTTGGTAGCACTCAAGTACACTTGACTCCACAGTACACAAATAACATCAAATACACATTTAGTTGTATATTTTACTGTAAATAAAGACATATTTGTCATTTTGAAAAACAAACATAACTTACAGTATGCCTGAATGTTTCAGCCATAAACTACTCAGTTTTTGAATGAATTAATCTAATTCACTTCCATGCACATGTAAGTCTGTCCTTTGTAAAGCATCACATTCAAAGACTAAATTAATGATTAAAAACCTAAACAACGAGGTATGAAAATCTGCTGACCAACAATAAGTAAAGGAAAGAAACATGTGCCACTTGTTCATTTCAGCACGTGAGACTGTCTTGTTTAATAAGGAGAGAAAGAGTGTAGCACTAAGACGAGTTTAATAGGTTTGTGCATAGCTTAATTCCTAATTTATGATTGTGTAAAAATGAGTAAAATGAGGTTAATTGCCTACAGCCTGTTGGAAGCGCAGTACTCTAGTGTATATTGCCACAAAATAGTCACAAAATAGTCACTTAAGTAACACTTTCCAACACCATCTTTGGGCCATCTTAAAAGCAATAGTTCAACAATTCTTCCATTATTAACTCACCCTCAAACCTGAAACTATTTTATGTTCCACAGAAGACAAAATCAAACAGATTTGAATGACATGAGGGTAAATAAATGATGGAAAATGTTTTATTTGGGTGAACCATCCCTTTGAGATGGAGATGCAGAAATCACGAGAGACTGATGCTCATGTGGATACTCATTCCGACACACTCGTCTGTGTTTGCTGAAGCCATTCAATGCTAGCTGCTTCGAGACCGGAACACACACGCGAGTAGACCAGACTTCCCTGCTTATTCCACTCACTTCCATCTCTCACCAGCCACGTTTAATTCCCACAGTTGTTTTCCTCCCTTCAGCTCCCTTAATTTTACTACTGGTTAATTTATCTTGAATTCCAGACTCCGCGGCAGTATATCAGGTTGGGAGAATTACAGCTCAGACTTGGAAGTGAGATTTCCCAAAGGAAAGATTCCAATGACACCCGGCTCTTCTTTCCCTGCTCTTCATTACTGCAAGTGTACACTTGGCTAGCGCCGCAGGCTATGGGGGGCAGACTGCACTATAAGATAAGGGAGCTGAACGGTGGCTGTGTTGCTCTGGATGTCTCCTGTCATTCCGATACTGGCAGCAGTCTGCTGGGAACTGTGTGTCATTATGGATACAGTATTGTGTAATTAGGTAAGGAGGCTTATAAGATTGGAAGTGGAGAAGCAGACTTGCTTGTAAAGCAGAAAAGGTTGTTTTCACTTTGTCTAACCCAGAACACGGATTGGAGCAGCACTATGTATTAGTAATCAAAGGAAGTGAAGTCAGCATGCTGCACACAAACTGCAGCGTCTCCGCCCCTCCGCTCTAACCAGAGTGATTGACAGGCGGGTGATGTGTCTAACTGACAGCGCTGTTAAACATTATAAACTGAGGAGTGTGCACACTTAATCAGCAGGATTATGACAACACTAGTGAGAAGAACTTCTGCGCGAAGACAACTTTCAAGTGAGCTTGAGACTCTTCTCATTTGGATCTGACAGTTTGCTTTGGGTTTTAAGGCTGGTATGGGATGGAAAGGTAATGTTATTTGCACATCTGATATTATGGATTAAGATGAGTGTGTGCACAACAGATTGTGTGTTTGCTTTGGGGGCGTTAAGCCCGGGCACACACTGCATCCTTTAGCCATACCACCAAACAAACAGTCAACAGTGCACCAAGACATTAATTACAAATGTTCACATCCAACATCCAAAGCCGCACACAAACCGCTTCACTCAGTCAAGACCACAGCTGAAATTTTGACATGCTACAGGGGTCTAGTTGACCGTCATCGTAAAATTGTAGATTACGACTTTCCTTGACCAATCCGTACCTACAGTGGAATTTATTTGTGCCACCTACCCTGTGTTTTGACAGTTATCTGCAAATTCTGCTCTCCTGGGCATCCGCCCATAGGCTTTGATTAAATGGTATTATATGTGTTTGTTGGGTGAAGCACGACATACAGGCTAAGATGAAATACAGTTTGAATTCTGCACAAGCTTTATTCTTTCTCAACCTGCAGTATTAATGTGCCATGTAATAGACAAATAAACCCACAGAGGACGGCACTGAGAAATATGCTTACAAAAACGCCCACGCTGGACGGATGGTTCAGTGATTTGAAAGTAGAGGGCCTGGGGATCATACCAGAGACAGGGAATTCACACAGTCTGAAGACACACATTATAAACACACACTGGGCCTGTTAATTGAATCTACACTTTAAAAAGTACTTCAGGAGCTGCTAGGCTTGTAGGACAACTTTAGTGGAGTGAAGAATTATGGGTAATTAGTGGTGCTTGCTAAGGCAGACATCACTGTTACTGTTGCATCCACTGAGGTGTTTGTTTAAACCTTTAACCTTAGTTATTAAACTTTGTCAGGTTCCATTCTTGCAGCTAATTAAGAAGAATAGTGCTGTTCATTTTCAGATTTTCATCTGGCAAATGATGAAAACAGCATATACTTAATATATATACTTAAACTGAAGGAGGGCCGTATCTGGTGCCAGGATTATCATAAACTTGGGGGTGGGCTATTAGACTTTCTGGAAAACAACCACCCAGAGCACCCTAGCACCCAGTAAGACTGGCAACGTACAAACCTGGTTGCTTTAATGATGATTAAGGAAGCAAAAGTTTTTTGCTGACAGACACGCAGACTAGCACAAGCAACTCATCTAATCTCCCAATTTTCCTGTGACATGAGGGACGTGCTGATAAATTGTGATCTCATTAAACAGCGAGGGAGAACAAGAAGGAAAAACAAGACGATGCTGCCCACAAACTTAAACCAAAAAAGATGCAACAAACTTTAAAAAAGTTTTCAATGTGAGATATTCGCTGCTACTAATTGATCAGCAATGAGCAAATAAACAATGCTGACGACAAATAATTTCTTTGTGTTTAATGCAGGTTAAATTATGCTTTTTGCTGTTATTTAAAGACTTGGAGGATTAATTAGCGCTGAGCGGTTGATAGCTGCTTGTGTTTTCTGTCAGCATCCACCATCTGTAGCGGCGCTCTGATTAATGAACAGGTGTGCTCAGATGTGCCTTCATCAGGTTTGCTGAGACAGGCTACTCAAATCTCCTAATCTGCTGTTGGCTGCGGTACAAAAGTCCCATTTGCTCCTCACCCCAGCACAAAACACTAAATTACCTGTTTCTTCTCCCATTTACAACTGACAAAATAAAGCCTTTTTACAGACAATTACTGAAGATTAAAGATATTATGATTCGTTCCACAACTTTTAGGTTAAAGTGCAGACAGAAAAATCATCACAGCTTCATTCTTGAAACATGAATTTCATTTATTATTCAGATATAAATTGTCTCTGAATAAACTGTTATAGGAGTTTCCTCTTTTTAATGTGTGGGTTTATGCACAGGTCAATTAATGAACGAGTTAACAGTAATTCATTCTGCTCGTGATTGATGAATAGATTCTATTATTGTGTTAATTGTTGCATTAATTTAAATGCGACAATTAATGTAAGAATGACCCTAATTCATAAACTGACATTCAATTTAATGCAATAATTTGACAGAAATTTCTAAATCATTTATAAACCCATCTATGCATGCTATAATTTACATATGAATAGTTTTATGAGTGGATGTACATTTTCATGTTTCATGAATGAGCCTTCAATTCTATCTAAAACATAAGTTTCTGCATAAATTGTTAGCAATTCGCTGTGTGGTCAGTTTTTTATTTTTTGTTTTTGTCAAGAATGAAATTGTTAAATCAGAAAGTAGCATTTGTGTTTCAGTAAAAGTGAAGCCAGATGTTAGGTGAGATAAAGTAAATGCAGATGTATATGTTCTGTAGAGAAGGTTGATGTATGCACAGCTGGAGAGAGATGATGTGTGGCTGTCTGCAGTCCATTAATAGCATGTTGAATGGAGGAATTTTAATTGGTCCAGCGCAGGTGTTTGTTTGAGAGAAGCTCTGTGCTGTAGGTCACTGTATCCAGCATCTAATTAGCTCTGGGATTTCATGTCATGTGTTCATCTCCTAAAGCTTGGATAATATTATATGCATACATTACCTGCATGCAAACAAGCTCTCTCTCTCCCCCCTCGCTCGCCCTCTCTCCCGCTCTCTGGCATTGTGTAGAAGACTGTTTGTTAGTTTACACACAAATGTTTTTCCACATGAATGTTTGATATAGAAAGTTCACTGCATAGTGAATTATCTGCAAGTGAGATTTGCATGCCAAGGCACTCCTACCCGGATGGGTATATAAGCCAGCTGCAAACACGCTTTATTCAGATTTGTGCTGAGGAGCCGAGAATGAATCCCATCACCCCGCAGACGGCCCAGGGTTGTGGCAGGCGGGATATAACGTCTCCGTTCCCCTCTTCAGGGAGTGAGGGTAACAGTAATAACCATGACGTTCCCTTTCAGTCAGTCAAATTCAACATTATGTTGAATTGGAAATGGAAATGGAGATTTTTACTGAAAGGTTGAACTGTGTATATTTGTAAGTTGGGGCATGTTGTCAGGTTTGTATGTTGTATGTTGTAATATTGTTTTTTGAGCCTTACAGTTTTACAGTATAAAGTGACTTGAACCCATTCAGTAGTGTGTAATGCATTTTGCAGGTAGATGTACTGTAGAAAGATAGCTTTACTTTTTCCTTTAGGCAGTGTTTCAAATTTCAGTAACAGCCAATAAACAGCAGGTTACCATTATACCAACTTACCCCATATAGTGCGACAACATGTCCAGCTTAAGGAAGGTCAGTGTGTGTTACATTAATCATAGAAAAAGTAGAAATGTTCTGTTTAAAAGTTCTAGCTTTTTGTAGAATAAATGCCGTCCAGAAAAATATTGTCTGGAGTTACACATTTGACAGCTACCCCAGTTCTCCTTATTGTCCCTAATTAATATTTCCATAAGACTAAACTGATTTCTCATTGTTAGATCTTCAGTGTGGTGTTTATATAAGTGTTTTAATTTGTACTCCTAAGCCACATTTATAAATGTACAAACACCTGTATAATAAATAACACTATATCAAAAATACCATACCAAGAGTCAAGTGCATAGAAGAGAGATGTTTGTTTTAATATAACAAAACACTAAATACTGACTGGGACAAAATCACTTTGGCATCACTTAATTAAAAGTAATTTTGAAAATACCTTCACATAAGAAATATGAAGTTCTCTGAAAATGTCTAACATCATTTGTTTGCAAATGCCACATTGTTTCAGATGTTGTTAACATTGGCATGACATTCAGAATTTGTTTAAATGTGACTGAAATGTCTAAATACTTTTTGTGGAGACTGTATAAGCTAACAAATATTAGGAAATCATTCTTGCACTTACAATTTGGAATTTGAATTCACATACACATGCAAACATGAACAGAATGCCGGAGGAATTTGCTCATCCGCAAAACGTGCTGTAGCAAGAATTCTCACAGCAGTACAGAAGTCACAGAGTCTTTTGTCTGCATTACTAGAGGTCAATCTTTATAGAGAAATTAAAGTATATCAAGACCTGTGTATGAATGCATCCTCAGAGCTCAGCACAACACAGTCTATGGCATTTGGTAGTCATAGCAATCTTTATTAAACCAAGTTAAATCTCTTTTACAAAAGTGACCTGAAGAAAGTTTGTAAAGTTTTAATGACAGTTTACATAAAAAAACATTTTATTCAGAAAAAAAGCTATATTAGCAAAATATTTTATTAGCATTCTTGAATACTATTACTATATTTTATAATATAGTATAAATACTATATTTGTCTCAATTCAGACCTGAATGTGCGTTCAGCATAAAGCAAATTGTGTGTTCATTTCAAGGCTTAAACTGTTAAAGATACAGTAGTTACATCTTATCAGTATATCAGGACACTATCAATACATACTGAACTGACAATGTTCGGCGTTGGAAACATAACTTCTTAATTCTGAATTGTGATTGGACAATAGGAAAGTGACTCTTACACAAATCAGCAGCATTTCTTTTACAAAAATCTAAAGCCTAAAATCTGAAGTTAACAATTTAAGCCTTGCAATTTAAAAATGAAAAGCAAAGTTAATTAGTTTAGTTTAAAATCATTTAAATATTAGCTATCAATTACAGTAAATACTCTAAATCGGTATATGCAGTAAAAAAACTCATGAACAGTTATAGTCAGGAAGAGATGGTCCTTGGTGACACGAATGTGCTGTGGACAGCAATACACTATGTCGCTCAGAGGCATCAAGACAAAGTGATTTAAAAAAAGGCAGAAGTGATTCTGAGTGGGTATGATGTGCCATGGCCTCAGGTTCAGAGAAAAACTGAACGGGTGTCAGAGGAAAAACTGTAGAGAGAAAAGTGAGTTTGGGAACTGAACACATGAAGAAAGAATCCTGTTACCTCACTGAGGCCGTGTGGACAGAGCAGACGATCATCACACAACAACTGCACAAAGAGTCATTTCCACTTTTATGTTCCAATGGAAAAATAACCAGTACGAGTGTCTGGAATGATGTAAGGCTTATAAATAACGAATAATAATGAGTTTTCATTTTTAAGTGAGCGTTTCCTATGATCACAATTATTTTCCATCTGGCATAATGTTTCATTTTAAAGGCACTGAAACTGATGTATTGATATGACATTTTATTGCAGATAGTAAATGTCATTCTCTCACCTTTAAATGACATCTTATTTTGTTTTTTAAAAAGTATAATTTAGTAACCAAGGGAAAAACATCAAACTGCATGATGAATCGATACCAGAAATACCTGATAAAGGTGGTATTTGTAGAATTTAAGTCTTACAAAAATATTCATAATTTTCTCAATATTTGTAATTCACGGCTATTTTATACAGATATTTTCACATTCCATTTCACCTTTGTTGTGCAACTATTTAGATGCTGAAAAACAGAATTTGTAAATCTATGAATCCAAAGTCCCAAAGAGTTTCAGCGAGGGATCATGGATTATTTCTGGAGTTAGAGCTCAGCTTATCCCAATATTTAATACTGCAATATCAAACATGAAGTATAGTATACTTTTTTCTGTAGATTTCCTCTCAGTCACTTTTTCTTTAAACCACAGTGCATATTTTATCTTTTAAAATTTATTATTAATGTTTTCTGAGTTTGCTTTCCAACAGTGCTTAAATCTTTATTTCATTTATAAGCCTTTTTCTTTCTGGTTCAAACATATAAAGAATGAAGTAAGTCTCTGTTGTCACATAATTTAAGTGGAGTGTGCTGGTGGAGTCGTTTCGATTTGTTTCATTACTGCTCTTAAGAGGGACTGCCAAACCACACTGACAAGAGTGTAAAATCCATTACAGCATGTGAAAGAGACAAATCTGCCTGCATCACTTTGCATTCTTTACGCATGCACGCCCATATTGATGCAGTCATGGAGGATTTTCTATGATCTTACTCCATGCAGAGCGCAGCCGAGAACCCACAGCCACACGTACCGTTAATCATATGGAAAGACAGAAAAGCTGTACCTCATTAGCTCATGCACCGTGGTAATCTAGAACATAAAGCATAGCTTTAAACCTCGTCACAGTTTCCTGAATTATAAATCCTGAACCGCCCACTCCACAAATTTGGCAGTGGAACATTTAATAATGTGATCTTTGTACTCCATCTTTATGATCTTTTTGGGGGAGTTTATTTGGGGGAGGATGTAAATTTTGTATTATAATAATCTCATCTGCATGCAAGTATCCCAAACATACAGTTGTTTAGACATTTTAAAAAGTACTTAGAAAAGCTTGATGACTGTTATGGAAAGTTTTGCAGATAATTTGGCAAAAACTATACTTGCCAGAAAGTGCACACAGTGGAATACTATATCCCACAATGCAAAACTCTCAACCTGGCTTTCCTATTTAAAATCAAAATTGTGTAGTTAATATCAAAAACTGTATCTTTGAAATGTTTATAGTTATGTTCATAAGACCTACTGTTTCACTGTTTCACTTTAACACAATAATCACAGTATACAGTGTATGCAAGTATTCCACTTTAAACGTGGACTGTTTTTCAGAGTTATAGCATAACTGCAGATAAAACTGTTTATCATGTTGTATTGTCAGCTGTTTGGCTAATGTTACACACTGGCAACATCTTAAATCTGACTTAACAGTTGCTCTGTCACAAAGACTGACACAATCAGCACAACGTTTGCCATGAATGATGAATACAACAAGGTGGCCCATCCATCGCCCCAGACGGATCGATCTGCGACGGTGAGACCAGTAGCGTCTGTCTGTCATGGGCACGAGGGCTTTCTCAAACTCCTGAAAAACTACAGTGCAGTCAATATGTCAAATTCAACATGTGGCCATACAGTGTTGTTTCTTGCATCTTAGAATGAAGCTGGACTCATTGTCACCTTCCAGGAATGCAAACAACAATCGATATATGATCCTCGGGCATGTATCGACTGCGGTTAGTTGTGCAGATTACTTGCGGAGATCTTTGTGCTGATGATGCTTCATGTTTGGTATGGAAAAGCCCTGAAGGAACAGACAGAGAGAGAGGGAGAGATCTCCAGCACATCAGCAGATTGTCTTCATGTGGGTGTAGAGGAGTTTGACCTGTGCCTGTGTCCTCTGAGGACCCAGCATTTCTTCCTCCGCAAGCTCTTTTTTCACACTTCCACACATAGGTTCAATATGTCAATAAGCAGCCCAGGGGTGTCAGAGCCCAGAAAGAAATGGTGAGAATTAGTAGAGAAACAGATATCAGTTCACATATGCCTCTAATCCCCTGACGCTGCAAGTGTTTCAACTGCGCCTACGCAGAATGCTGCCGGTTTGATTCAAAGCAATGTATAATATAATCCAAATCGCGAGGAGTATCATGATTGGCTAATTCCCTTTAGATGTGACATACGTTTTTTATTCTGCTAAAGGGGCTGATGGCGTTTTTGCTGTTGATGGTCATATTAAGAGAACGAATGTGTTCTTGTTGACTGCATTTGGGGCTTTCACACTGATAGTGACAGAGCAACCAGAAGTCCTTCATATTTAATGAGAGTGGGCGATCTGAGGCGACAGAGACCACTGGTGATACCATAACGTCGAGGAGGGTTCAACTAGCAACTAGCAATGGCTTGCAGATAGCAGCTGAGTAGAACTGTCCTTTAGCAACAA
Organism: Chromobotia macracanthus; assembly: GCA_036877525.1. Lineage (NCBI taxonomy): Eukaryota > Metazoa > Chordata > Actinopteri > Cypriniformes > Botiidae > Chromobotia > Chromobotia macracanthus. The sequence continues at coordinate 1,986,745 of JAZGTH010000095.1, forward strand.
ACATAATGTGACTTGTGACCAGTGATTATATTGGTGTCAGATTGAACACCTCGTCATATACAACTTCTTTAGTGTCATTTCATCTCATTATGCTTGTAATAATGGACTACACATCGGTTTGGGCCTTTTTATTGTGACTGAGGTGTTTACGTCGAAATTTTTATTTGGATTGAACTTTTTAACGATTACAGCTGGAATACAGTGCTGCCTGTAAACGCATGTAGTGATGTGATGAGTGGTTCACAGAATAACGGCAGCTTGGATGCAGTGATTGTTATGTTGTGTAGAGCAGAGAAAGCACCGAGAATGATGAGAAGTGGGAATCTGGAAATATCATTAGTTAATGCCACCCACATCAGTATCTCTCAGCTCTGACAAATGCTCTCTCCCAAGTGCCGCACTTAGTTTTTGTAGCCCTCTTCTAAGTCCAAACTTTATTTTGGTTAAGCTGCACAGACTGTCACATAGTATTTGTCCTGAAATTTCCACTGTACATCAGTGCAGGCTCAGCAAAATTGCATAGTGGCCACAAGGGGGCACTCACAAGCACATTATTGCCTATAAAAATATATATTTACAGGCAAGGTAGGTTAGATTTTGGTTTGGTAAGCTAAACATTTGTTGTAACACTGATTAAAAAATTTCTTCACATCCTGATAGCAATCACTAAGTGAAGTGGTTTAATTATATTTATATATATCTTCTCTGTAAGGTGCAGGACTATAAAATGTTCATCCAATCATTGCATTTGGTCTGAATGTGCAGATTGTGAATGTGCAGATTGTGAATGTGCAGATTGTGAATGTGCAGATTGTGAATGTGCAGATGGTGAATGTGCAGATGGTCTGACTCGTGCAGACAATCTTCTGTCAGCAAGATGTTCATGTGATTTGGATGAGGCGTGGCTTTGTAGAACTTTCTGAAGGGAGGGCGGGATGTTACGCTTTCAAAGCTTCATAGCCTCTCTGAAATTGCCTGCCTACCTTTAAATAATACAAAATCTAATTATTTGTTTATTTAGTGAACTAATTTACAAGTATAAATACTGCTCAGTTTGGTCAGTATACTGAAGTAAAGAGCTGTCTGACCTATAGCTCACAGATGATGGCTTTCCTGCCTGAGGGGGTTACAAAACATCTTGGCTCCTTAAGGGCTCAGAATAATGGGTTTTCATGCCCTCAGCCCAAGGGTCTCTTTATCTTTTCTTGTCACAGGGTCTGGCTTGGTGATGCACTATTGATCAAGTGACAAGCTGTCCCAATATATTAAACTTCAATAATACAGAAAAAATTTCTTAACATTTGAACTACGTTCTCCTAAAACTCCAGAACGTAGTTCAAACACACTGAATTTTTTTTTTGTTTACTAATAGTCTTCCTTAATAATCTTTTCACTTTCCATTGGTAATTGTGTTTCTAAAAAAATAAAAATGGACAATGAGTATTGATAAACATTTATTGATGAATTTTCATTTTTTGGTGAATTGTCCCTTTAAGAACATCTGTGCTAACTTCTCCAGAAGACACCAAACGTTCATTCTCTGTGTCTCATCAACATCTGCTTAAAACATTCACATGCACACAGACCGACATGCAAACATGCGGCACAAAGTACATATTTCAAACACGTGCAACAAACCCCGTCCCTTCCTGAAGCAGGAAACCGAGAGGCACAAGCATGCAGGGCACATATTTGCTTGTTTGAGAGGCAGAACAAACTACAGCAGCAGAATCTATAAACAGGCAATTATTCCATTCACGCTTGATGCCTGACTGCGTTCAAGTCCGGCTTATTGCCCTGGATGCTGTTCTCAACAGACAACACTTCCTCACAAAATACAAATTTAGCCTCTAAGGGCCGAGAGCGGGCTTATTCACGCAGGGGCTCATCCTCTCTCCACCGCCCACTATGGACTTTGATATCTTCTCCCTGTCTGTTGGATGGGTTGTGGTGTCTAAATGAAGCAGAGAGAATCTCATTATTTCACCTTGAAGGCAGAGGTTAGCTGCGGAGATAAACGGTGAACGCTGGCCGGGAGGCAGTTCTAATGGAGCTGGAGCAGATGGCAAAGCTACAGTGTTCAAACCATTTCCTGCATCTTTAGCCCTCAGAGAGCCACTGGAGAAAAACTGCAACATGTTTAAAGCCATAAAAAAATGTAGTTTTAATATGGGTTAAAACTACATATAATGGCAGCTTGTGCTCTGAATGGATCGAAGCAACAAGTCTGGCCAGAAAATGTTTATGATAAGGATTTCCCATCATACCACAGGTAAACAATATACTGTCACTGCAAAAAAAAAAAAACCTAGATAAATGTAATACAAACTGTATTTTTACAGTTTTTTAAAGACATTTTTTTACCTCCTTTCACTGACTTACTTGAGGAAAAAGAAAAGAAACATGTTTAAGAATTCAGAAGCCATGTTTTGTACATTTTGGTGAAATATTCTGACACCATTTTAGCATGAAATTTAGCACACTTCAAACATTTTCACCTTTAATATTTTTTACAACACTTAATGTTCACTGATAGAAAAATAGCAATGTTTCAAAAAATATATAAATATGTGCAAATATGAAAAGATATTTATTTCCATAAATTTATTTGTTCCATAAATTCAGCTGAGTTGATTATTTTTTGTTTAGTAAATATTCCAAATGTTTTTCAATGTGGCCCAAGAAACAACAACAACGTATCAGAGAGCTTCTCTCAGATAATAACGCTGTTTCAAAGCTTCAACCCTCCACTTTTATAGAGGGCAGTACAGTTTTTCAAAAATCATCCCAAAGCCAAATGTGCAGAAACATCAGGTTTTTCAAGTCCAGTGGCTTCCTCAACACAATTTAAGAGGGAAAACACATCATCAATATCTGTTGTTGGGTCTGTAAGGGTTAGAAAGGCAATCAATGTGAAAAATCCCCATCGGTAAGAAACTCAAATGTTTGTCGGTCCTGATATTTTGATCAGCAAACAATACAGACTGATTAGCATGAAGCGCTCAGCATCAATTCTCACGTCATTCTCTCCTCAAACGTTTGTAAATCAAGCCAAGATCATCATCAGGAGGAGAGAGGAGAGAAGAATCACATTTATCACAGTCTCCACTATGGTTGTGATAACTAAATAGATCATATTATGTATTGCATTTTATATATTATATTATATATTAAATATCGTTAAAAGTGCAAAGTACAGCACAGTTGATATATGTATTGAAACATTTACAGTCATATACATATATATATATATATATATATATATATTCAATATTTATATTTATATTATATTACTATTTTTTGTGTGGAAGGAGAATTAGAATGTTCCTTTAAAGTCCTGGTTGTCACCAGCGAGCGTGTACACACGTGGCAGAGAGCAGAAGTGTTCCAGCCATCAGGAAACATTGACTATCTCCAAAAGCTTCTGAGGCGCCGCTATGATGATACAATTAGATGCCCAGTGCAGAAAGAGAGGGCGAGAGATGGGCCTGCCACACACGGGTCACCAGGCTACACCCTGCTCTCACAGTAACACCTCCTGTGCTGTCATAGGCCTTAGTGGGTAAATTGGTGCCTGTTGTGTGCTGCACTAAGACACTCAGATAGGCCATATTACCCTGAGACTGGATTTCATCTGTGTGCTGGGTGTGACATAGAGGTAGTTGAGGAACGGACCTTTAGGTGGGAATATTGCGGAAGTAAAACCCCACTGGGGCAGGAGGTGATATGAAAACCTTTGGGCTTTGGCATTCATCCATTCAGTACACCAATGTGGAGAGAAGATGATGACTCAAGACTCAACACTACAGTTTAGCAACTTGTTAAAAATTCTGTATTTATTTAATTGATCTTCTGACCCTCACATATCGGAGATCAATAAAGAACTCAACAACAGCAAAAACACCACAGGTTGTTTATGGTTTCTAAATGAACCTCAAAAACGTGTCATCTCTGACGGACAGTTCGGCTACAGCTAGCTGCTCTGTTTTGGAGCTTGATTAAACAGCTACTGGTTTAAACTTAATTTATGAGATGGGGTGTCTTAGCCTGAGTTTCCTTGTCATTGTTTTGGATTTTTTTTTTTGTAGATTTGTAGTATTTGTCGCAATATGAATGCACAGATGCATTTGTGTAGCTGTTGGTCACTCTCAAGGACAGAGAGAGAGAGAGAGAGAGAGAGAAAAGCTAAGGTCTTGCTGACTCCACAATCAATATGGTTAAATCAGACGAAGACCAAAAAAAAATCTATGCCATTTAGCTCTGTATTGTCTGGAACTGAAGCACTCTGTGATTTAATAATACATTTAAGTGGTCTGGACCTTTAATTGGTGCTCTGATAATTACACTGCAGACCACTGGAGAGCTCGTATCAGTGCAACAGCGATTAAAAGAGCTCGGCTACTCAAAATATTTGTTTCCATAATCACTCTGCATTTCCTGCAGTGAACTACTGTATATCAGCTGTCAATCATTTTGTAGCGGTGTCCAAACTGAACACAAGTGAACACTTTCATTTCCTGTGTAGTTTAAAGAAAAGAAAAATCTCATAATTTACTCACCCTCATGCCATTCTAGGTGTATATGACTTCTTTCTGCAGCTTTCTGCAGTTATGGCATTAGTTAGTTTCCAAAATTTTGAAGCTCCAAAAAGCACATCCATTCATCATAAAAGTAATCCATACAACTTATTAATATTTAATAAATGTCTTCTGAAGCAAAAGGATATTTGTGAAAGAAAACACTTAATATTTTAAGCATTTTAGCGATTGATACATCAAGTTTGAATGAATCAGTACATCCAGCATTTTGTGCCATTATCATTCTGATATATGTTGTCAGAGAGTTATCTCAGGAACTATATAGAGAATTGTGATTGAGAAAACTAATGGTTTTGAACAGAGCCCATGACCCCGTGTGCTTATACTAACATAGAGAGATACCAGCGTGAAATGATGACCAGAGAAGGTCAACTGTGACGGCCTGAGTGGGTGCAGAGGCAACGCTCATGTTTAGACTGAGCCAGTGCAAAGCCTGGGAATCCATCATCGATTTACTTAAGGTGCAGATTTAAAACTAAAAAGGAAGGAAAAGGTAAAGTGATGTAAAAATGATCATTCCTCATCACACATCTAAAATGAGTTTGCGGTGTGTTACTGGTGCATTTTAAGCATTTAACAGCACATTACAACATAACACATAACAGCCCAGAGCTTCATGATCCACCCTTGAATTGCAAAATAGATGTGTGTTGAGTCCAGGTTGAAGAAACCAATCAAAGATATCGGCAGGTGTTTGATGTCCATCAAAAACATGATAGAACTTACAAATGCTGGCAGCTACATTTTATAGGGTGAAAGGTTCATAAAAAAGTTCAAGTCCAAGTTTAAGTTCACACAAATGCATATAAAAATGTATTGTGATATTTGAAACAGACTTTCTTGCTTCTGTAGTACATTTTGTAATATATTTTTATATTCCAAATATTATTTATTATTATTTGTTGCTGTATGGGAGAGACTTGTGTAGTTTTTTGCCACTCTGTTAATGCCAATGTATTTTCCAACTGTACAATTATTCCACTATCTAGCAGAATCTTTTTTGTTTAGTGATAAAACATCAACCTGATCCAAATTCTGAATCAAACTGGAGTTAATGGAGCAGAAACAAAATCGGTATATAATAGAATCAGCATTTTGTTAACCGCACATACATACAGAAAGTCAGCGCCCTCATTCTGTTTCAAAAAGGGAAGAAGCTTAGACTACAGAATGTTAAAAGGTTACGGCATTCACTTCATAACAATCGCTTCATGCTAATGTAACAGTTCTTGATCTTTTCTTCTGAGGTTTCAGCTGATTGACTGAAAAGTGTAAAAGACTGGCAGTGACCTCATTGCTGATTTAGACCACAGACTGTGCCACTGCCTGGCTTTGATAAGCCTCATGCTGAGAGATTTTCTAGATCCCCTCTGAGCACCCATCCTAACCGCAGTACATAAAAGTTGAATAAGCGCTTTGATAAAACGGGAGATGTCACTAAATTTTAGAATCCATCCTTAGGGGGTACAAGAGAGTAAAACAGTGAGATTAAATAGTCTGGTGGGAGGAGAACAGCGCATAAACAGCCCTTAAATCTACTGACTAAGGGATCTCTTTCCCCTTGGATTCATATTTCATGGTTCTAGTTATGAAGGGCCAGCGAATGTTTAAAACCCTAAATACAGAGCTTCCTTTCGGGAGATTGGAAGATATATTCTGCACGTCAAGGATTTCAGAAAGTGCCAATACAGGTGAAAGTGCTATTGTAGTGCTTCCAATTAGACGCAGGTCTGACTATAAGCAATGGCCTCTTGAAACCCAATCTCCATGCTAACCCTTGGACCCTGGAGTGTTTCCATGCTCTCCTGTAAAGGGCCGTTCTCTTTATCCAATAATCCACTGAATAACACTTTAACTAATGCCCATTTCTAGCCAATTAACTGACCGTTAAGCCCAGCATATGTTAACATACCTGCCAGAGGAGCGTTTTCAAGTACCAGTATTGATTCACAATGCTTGTTAAATGTTTCCTCCTATTGTACCGTAAATAACTGCCCCATCCTGCTCCCACCTTCCATCGATGTGTATAACAGAATGTTCTAGCTTACCTTGTTTTAGCTTGGCAAATAACAAACCAATGAGAATTACTAAAGACATTGATTAGTGGTAAGAGAGGTTAATTCTGGGGGTAAGTTTGTAAGAACTCTTTAACTAATTTCTGATAAGTAAACGAGCTGGACATTGATTAGAAAGGTGTAAAAGAGAGAGAACAAAAAGCTATTTAGATGACCCAACCTATTTAGACCACATGTATGATGACACTCCAATATGTTACTGGACCAGCTCTGGAGTCTCTAACTCAAACCATCTAGCGCCACCAACAGTTCGAAAGCCTACAGCGTTTGACTGCTTTACATGCAATTTAGTATGCAGCATCCAGAGACACCCCTGACAAAAAGTTATGGGATTTGAGTCGATACCCCTCACTGTTGAGGCTATATCTTCTACATGCATTGGTGTATTGACATGACATTTGGTATGTGTCATCATAAGCATGACCTGTGGGTGTGTGCATAGTTTTGTCACAGTTTTTGTTACATTATGTATCTAATTATAATTATTTCCATTGATGTAATAGCTTTATAAAACACACACGTTTCTTTAGTACAAGGTCTGTATGTCTGCATATGAGCATATTGTGCATGTAAAGTACATCAGCACGAGTCGGATTACCACTCTTACAGTTTGAATTGTGTTTTATGTTGTGGTTCTGTATAAAGGTACTGGATAGCTGCAGGTACTTTTATTTACTGACTCATTTTTTTTTGCATTTGGCAGTTGCTTTACTTTAGTTTACTTTAGACCCCTGCATCCTTTTGTAACAAAATCTTCTTTTGTTCACAATGTCAGCATTGTTTTCAGATGTCACAGAACATTGTCTGATGCTTGATTTAATGACAATGAAAGAAAGCCTTTACCTTTTCTTTTTACTTTTTAATGTCTCTTATCACATCGAATAGTTCTTTATCAAAAACATGCCCTTAGAAACAATTTCCCATGAACCCTTGCAACATGACCTGCATTGACAAAATCTCATTCCTCAATCACTCATGCAGCCTCCATCCTTGAAGTCATTCTTTGAGAGGTTTTAACCAGCCTGATGCTTTTTTTCCATCTGGATGTATGTAATTATCCTTCATCTGTGACATGAGAATATGTGAAGTGAATAGATGTGGAGTCTGTGTATACAAAAGAGAAGCTCTCGCTCTACAAACATCAAACAAGTAAACTGAAAGCTAGAATCAGCATGACTGAGGGATATTGTACTCTGTACTGAAGAAGAAACAAGGTGACATCTCAAAGATTAATGATTTTGTATTACCACAAACATACTTGTGTAAGAGAAAGCAACACATGACTGAATCAAGGATTGTGGTCACATGCTCACCATTGACCTGCATCTTGTGTTTTGTTGTCAGCTATCATTTCTTCTGGCTCTGTAATATGAACCACTAACTATAATGTAATATGAACAGACAGAAAGACAGACCGCTAGAACTTAGTCACAATACAGTAGCTGTAGTCCTTTAAAACACTCCATCGTAGGTAGATTATAGATATAGACATGCATACAGACAGACAAACAAACAGACAGAAAGATAGATACATAGACAGACACACATCCAGACAGACAGATAGATAGATATATAGAGAATAGTGGATTGTTTAAAGGCCGTTGATCTGTCTGCAGTATGTCTCTGTGTGCAGAATGAGCTCTATCCTCATCTGCTCTCTCTCTCACACGTGTGAAGTTACAGTGATCTATGTATGGCTTCTCCATCACTCAGCTGATGATAAATTCTGGCTATTACACTTATTTTTCGTATCATTATTAGGTTTACTTGTACACCACCACCATAAAGCACAAAGTAGAGAAGGAGTGAAATAACTGCTAAAATAAACATCATCTTCTGAGCTAAGGACAGAGAAGTATTGTAAGAGAGATACAAAAGCTAGTGAGTATAGAGCAAGTTAATTTATATCACCATAAAGCTCCACTCCAGTGCAATTCACCTGCAATTACAATAAACACAAAGGCAGAGGCTGTAATGGATGTCACATTCATTCATGTTGCATCAGGGGGAAGAATAATGAAGAGATCTCACAGCTCCACCTTTATTCCTCCAGAAGAGAGCAGACAGAGTGCCTTCTGCCTAACAAACCTTCTCTGTGATTAAAACAACCTTTTACTATGTAAAACACAATGTCAGGGTCCAGAGGGAAAAATAAATGCACAAATGAGATTCTTTAATATCTCGACTGTTTCTCATCAGCAGGAAGTAACTGCAGAGAACAGGAACCTGTTTTAAAGTAATCTCACACATTCTCCTAAAGTTACAGAGAAGCTCTTAAAGATGTCTCAAGGACATCTGGATACATCTTCAATGTTTTTTATTTTTATTTGTTTTTATATTTTTCAGATTCGTCTCAGACCAAAATATCAAAGCTGTTTAATTTACATTTTTTATAGCTCAGTTTTGACTGTGTCTGACTGGATGATTCAAAGATGATACTTGAATGAAACATAACCAGGATGTAGCAACAATCTGAAATTATTTACATATATTCATGATAATGTCCCATAATTCCTCAGCCTTCCAAACTAATGCTTCTGAATGGAGAGTTCTGAGCTATAAAACAATTAGTAGTAATACCATTCTGTGAACTAATCTGTGTTGTGAACGATATTTTAAGAAAAAGGTGTAAATGTAAATATCAGAACATATTTAAAAGACTGGACAGCGAGGTTAGGCCTTTGTGCCCATCTCTGCTGATGTTGCCTGGCAACACTGACCAAATAAATGGTTTGCATTTAAAAAAATCTTTAACCATCACATAGTGAGAGGATGCCATAGTAAAGACCATTGAAGAACAGCAGACTTTTGTGCAGCAATGTACTTATGGGAGTCTGGCAGGTCACTGTCAGCAAAACAGTTTCCACAATACATGTTATATCTGCCTGTATAAGAGATGCCACAGTGCTTAAAGGAGCAGATGAAAGCAACACCTCAGGCTATGCTGTGTTCACATCTATAGATCCAATCTTGTGTCTCTCACACAAGAGAAACAAGTGCAAGGAGACAGATGAGTGATTTGTCCATAATTGCCTTCTGGTGTGTAATGAAACTTTCTGATTACAGTTGCTCATTTTCAAAGTAAAAGAGACATCTTACAGAGCCAAAGTTTTGACTATAGGCATGAAGTCTGGTCCACTCTGCACCACATTGTTTTCAAGAAAAGTCCAGTTAGAAAGTAACTGAACGACATGTGAATGTCGTTCAACGTGGTGTTTCCACATTTTATCATTTGGCACATTATCATCAACTAAAATATCTGTAAAAAAATCAAAGCCGATCTGTAATTCTTCCTCAGACGTATGTTAGTACTGTATGTTAGAAGTTAGTATGTATTCAGAATCCTGCAGCCCACTGTTTTTCATCAAGTGATCATCCATCATGACAGTCTGATCACCAGCAAGCACTGAAAGCCTTTTTAATCCATTACATGGATATATGATTACATTGAAGGAAATTGCCATTAAAATGTTCAGACAGTGATGAACTGTGCGCGCTCTTCAAAAACATCTTTTATATGCACAAACATCAGTCTGGGAAAAGTGGCCCAATCAAGGCTGAAATCATTTTAATGGAGCCCTTTATTTATAAAGCCTGGTCAGTGGAGTCGTCAGCTTTAATCTCCAAAACCATTCAATAAAACCATAAGCAGGTCATTTATAACGCCACTGCCTGCGGTGAGATGAGCCCACAAGAGCCGTACACAGATCTGCACTGCCGTCATCCAGGACGAAGAGAGAACAGTGATGAATGAAGTTTATTTCTCTCAACATCACATCAGGATCAAGGTCTGGGGTGGAGAAGCAGTAATCAGCCCTGCCTCCACCACCAGCAGCCGAGGAGAGTTCAGACTGCTGGGCCATCAAAGCTGTCTAACTCCTCTGAGCGTGGAGGCCAAACTCACGAGCAGATCTTTCACCTAACCAGCTGCTGGATAAATATCTCGTATGCCAGTTTGCTGCACAGAAGACTGAGCTATAGGCTGGACCAATAGGCCAAACTCGAACCTCCTCCATTTGTCTTGTTAACTAGAGGCTGATTCTGTTTGCATTTTGTCTCTGTTTGGCTTTTGTTTCATACGCGCGCATCAAAGCAGACTGTCAACCGTGAGCTACATCAGACGAATAGAACATCAGAGACTCACAATAACTTAATGATTGTAATTGAAAGAGAATGTCGTGTGTTTGTAGTATAAAACCATTTTAGGATGAAAAACAAACAACCAGCAAACGAGAAAAACTGTCATTTATTTCTTAATGACAAAAAAGGAGAATCATGCTAATTTAAAGCGTATTGTTTTTAACGATTTTAGCTTGTCCTAAGGAACAGTGTTAATATTTTGAAGTTCACTCTCGCTTTCCCAAAACTGGGGCATAATTGGGTCAAGCAGACGTTGCTTGCTTATATTTTGGGAGACTCCATTTAAGTAACCTCAAGTCTTCACCATAGTACAGTTTGGTCATTTGCCAGCTGATTAGTGCCCACTTCGCAGCTTCTGCCTTTTAGCCATTATATAGTAATGAATATTCATGTGCACAGCAGAATTATTCAGCTTTTGTTGCTTTTCCTCATTCTTTTACTGTATAAAATGTATTTATATATAAGAAAAAATCTTCTCCGTCCCACATAATTAAACTGGAATGTGTTTGGCATGTTTTTTAACCATTTTTCTTCTCATTTTTATTTATGCAACTGTGCAAGTATTTTCTGACATCACACTGATGTCTCTGACATCCTGTCAATCATGTAGAGTATTACAGACACAAGCCCCTGCTCCAAAACACTAATACTTTGGGGCTTTTATGTTTACCAATGCTTGAGCAAATCTTTAATTTGTAGGTTTATTATTAATGTTTAAGCAAACAATTTTTTTAATCATTAATTATTCATGTGGCATAATAAAAGGCCACATTCTCACAGCTGTGGTCCTGCTACACTGCTGGGTGTAAATCGAGTCAATGATATCCCACATTTGAAGGTGTGTGAGTGACAGCCAGGATGAGAGAGAGAACAAGAGAGCTCTTAAAGAGAAAAACAGCAGCCCGGTCCTTTGATGTCTAATGAAATGATAAGCGCTCATTTGACACAGAACCGTCAGCCTCATCGGGTTTTATTTAAAATGATGCTTTTGAAAAACTGAAAGTGTTTCCATCCAATAAAAACTGTATTAAATATTGAAGGTTGTGAAATGTAATACTTCAGCCACTTTTTAAATACAAAAGAGATGACAATATGTCTGAATCACAGCGTTTTCATGGGGAAACTGCTAATTAGCAGCACTTAGTTCCATGAATGTAATACATAGAGTGACAGTTAGGAGATTCACAAAGGAGCAACATTTTGTATTTTACACATTCATTTCACTCTTTTCATTTTACTCACGTTCATGACACACTGTGATTTGTCAACACAGTGGATAGTTTTGATGTCTTACTACTAGACTCCAACAAGTCCCCCGAAAACTTCATAAATCCCCCATATGAGCTTCTGACGGAGGAATTCCCATCTGGATGTGAAGTGTTCCCATCTAAACATCTATGTGATGTCTTCTCATCTAAACATCTATGTGATGTCTTCCATCATGGATGCTGGAGTTTGAAGGGCAGGTGTGATTTGATGGCTCCCGTTTCATTGCCTCTGGCTAGCCATTGGCGCTTGTTCCAGGCTGCACACGGTGCTTACATCACACAGGGCTTTACAGGAGAACGTATGCTGGAACCTGATACATCAGCCCCTCTCGCACCCGAGTTTTCAGGAGTCTGTTCTGAATGTCTCTGTTATCCAGCAGGTGTGAGAAAAATTGCTTTCCTCTAACAATAATTCATATTACTAAATAAGATGAGGGCTAATGTTCTGGAGAACATTGCTGTTTGTAATATTGTGGTAGATTTACAAAACTTAAGATTATAAGTTAACTTAAGTTAAAATTTATAATTTTATTAGCTTTTAACTAAAAAAAAAATTGAGTAAATAATAGGGCTCAAGAAACTAGATATTTACATATTCTTATTAAAATATTAGTGGTGCTTTTAGTGTTAGGATGTGGTGGGTGATTCCCAAAGCAGCTGCTAGAGAGTCCTGACTGGTTGTTAGATTGTTGCATATCGGCCCAAATCAAAAGAATCAACTCTCACTTCAGTGAAATTCTGATAGATTTGACTTCATTGTTTTAATTGGTCTGTGTTGCCAAGTCCAAGGTTTTCTTGCAGAATTAGGCTACTTTGTTGCTACCCTGTTGCCGTGGGTTGTTTTGACATTGTATAAATAATAGTTCAATACTAGAAATGCTTGTATTGAAATATTTTACTCTACTGTATACCACTAAGTGATTTTCAAGAAGAAATTGTGTGTAATGCTTAACAGTGACTTTAAAATATGTATTTCTGGTCTGGAAGTGGCGTATTTGAGTTTTGGTATTTGGGATAGGGTCATGGGCTAGTTTTGGGCTGGTTTTGTTATACAAATATGACAACCCTGTGGTAATTGGTCCATCCACCAGATAAAAACTGTAAGTCAGATCACATTTTATAATACTTTATATTTATGTGATTTAAAATGAAATAATTAGTAAGTAATTAGAGTAATTAGAAAGGAACACTAATTAAAGTGTACATTGTATATGACTTTTTATAATACATGTTGCCAGTTTCTTGTTTCTCATGCTTGGAGGCTTCATGTAGATCTAAATAAGCGGTGCTGAGTGTTCACCACGCCATAACCAGATAAAGGTCATTTGGCTTATTAACTCTTTTTCCAGAGAAACAGCCCTCGTGTCCTTGAGGTCTGATTTCAAAACGATGTGCCCCGCGGTGTGAAGCTGGCAGCAAGGCTGAGCTCACACTTTTCTCACTTTAATCACTGCAGCTTCTTTCTGCTCATTTGGCTTATATGTAGATCCACTGCTGTGCAGTAAGCATTTAAAGAAGATGATAACATTTAGCACACAGACACTGATCTTGTTTCATCTTCATGTAGCACAATAAGGTCTCAGACATTTTTACATGCATTACAGTAGCTTCCTGTAATCCTGGAAATAAGTTTTAGAATGTGGAGCCAAAATGGTCTCAATAATAATATATTTATACAACACAATTCAGAAATGCACAGCACAACTTACATGTACAAAATCAGTAAATTCAAAATACTATTCATAAAAACACAACTGAAAGCACAATTATTTCCCCAAATGCTCACGCTAATACATCTCACGCTTATTATTTTTTGATCCGTGACCGCAATACTTTAGGCTGTTATTTCAAAATACAGTACATGTACTATACATGCATGCACACATACAGTACAGTACATGCTGTATACATGCTTAAACACACAAACACAGAGTACAGTTGTGTGCAATACAGTGTTATGTGATCGTGCTGATATGCTGTTATTGGGACAGGTGGTATCCATCAGGTGAACACAGCGACAGGTCTCAGAGAGGAGGTGAAGTCACACAGAATACACCTGAGAGTTCTAGTCTACTTATCAACATCTTGAAAGAGAAGACAGTTTTATATGTGCACATCTACTCAATTTAATTTTGCCAGTATTTTGTCAACTTACACAGTACACAGGCATATCGATCAAGTATCAAAGATAATATACATGGACTAAAAATTATGTTTTGTTTATTCTGGGATGTTATTTTGAGACCTGGGCATGTTCTTGGTACTTATCAACCCTCAATAAGACATGAACAAGCCAACAGTAAACAGCACCTGAATTACAATTTTCTTTCTGTCAGTGGCCATGGATACAAGACCCCACCACCTGTGGTTCACTCAGGCAGATGTTAGGGGTTGGACCACCAGGTTTAACATCAAGAACATGCAGATGAGAGAGTGTTTGAGAGCTGCTCCACTCCCAGTGTGAAGGTGATACAGGTCTCCCATATCCCTGACCCTCTCCCATATCCCTGACCCTCTCCTATACCCTCTCCCTATACCCTGACCCTCCTATATCCCTGACTCCCTGAGGGAAGACGCCCTTCTCTTCTCCGTCTTTTCACTTTTGACCCTCCGTTGCCTCTCGGCTGTATGTTCTTTAATGCAGCTCTCAGATATTTCTCCTGCCTTCAGATCAGAGAAGAGAAGGAAGGGTGGGCCGCTATGGTGACTGATAACAGCAAGTCGTGATTCTGGGGTCTTATTTTGCTAGGAAAGTGGATGGGTAATTGCACATCCAATAATAATTCCTTTAAGCACATGCCCTCTTCTCTCTCTCTCTTTCACACTCTTAGTAACTGCCACTCTCCATGTTGGAAATACATTATAAATGGGGCTGAAAATAGGGGCCGACTGCAATTTTTGCAACAGTGGGGCACATTTTGCCCTTCAGGGGCAAAAGACTGTGTGCTTTATTGATGTGTGCTTTTTTAAAAGCTTCTCACAAGTACGTAAAACAAGAATATTTAATATTTTTGGCTCAGTGATTAAAGCTCTAGGTATAATTATTATTATTATGAATGTCAGATTTTGTTTTTAATGTTAGATTTGGGTCTGTTATACATGTCTAGAAACTGTGATAATTTGTTGAGTAAATGGATTGTAGTTTATTGGTCATTATCACGATGGGCTTGTACACATGCTGCAAAATGTTTACAACCGTATTTAAATACAAAAGTAAATCTTGTAAATCAGTGACGCGCACCCCTTTTGTGTCCTAATGTAAATCTGGTCATAGTAAATAATAATTATTGTTATTATATCAACTAAAAGTATGCTTCTATACCATTTCCATTACCAGTAATAATAAAACAGTATTCCTACAGTCCATATGGAAATGTATAAAAAATGTTCAAAACCATTCATGATAAAACATTTCCACAATAACTTTACAGCTAGAACAACATGCATGATTTGTAAATCAAAAAGTCAAAGGCCTAATTTAAATGCCATTGTTATGACTTTATTAAATAAAAGTTTCATTATGTATTCCTTAAATGCCTATACAGAGAGCACAGACTGAGGAGGTCTATGCACATGCCTGCTCTAAATTATCATTCAGTGTTTGTAAGGAATACTAATTCTACTGAAATTGCTATACTTGCAAAGTTTAGTTATGAACATAAAACATGGACATTGGAGTTTATAATTTTCCTGTTTTATATGATCTGTTTTTTTCTTTTTTGATGCCGTTTTTCCTAACTGTTTGTCCTAAAACACATTTTCTGTTAAGCTATTTTGCAAAAATTGTGAAAAGCCGACCCAAACTCAGTGACATTAAAACTCACAGAGTTTTACAAATCCTCACAATTCTCACAATCACAGATCGACAGCTTCCCTAAATTCAGGAAATTTACCCCAGCATGCCATTCTCCTGAGTGTCCAGATATGACACAGAATATCTTGAAAAGGGGAATGCATATTTCACCCATATTTTCTTCACCTCTTGACAGGCAGAGCTCTAAACTGAAAGCCCTGATAAGGTTCCACTTTCTCTCTCAGCTGCTGGGAGACTGAATTGAAGTTTTAAATTATTACTGACTGCAGCATCTGTGGATGTGAATGTGTCGGCCGCAGTGATTATCTTCTGGTTTGGGAGATCTTCAATAGTGTGGGTGGAGAGCGAGTGAGGGAGGGAGGGAGGGGGTTGACCCCCTCAGATGCTCGTATGACAGGCAAAGGGATTTACAGTACAGACGGCACTGATCTCCAGTGATGGGGCTTAATGTCAGAGCTGTGCTTACACGGACCACAGAAATAGAGGAGCGAGAAATTCACGGTCTCCTCACAGATCTTCTGCACTAAAATGAGTGATTTTCATGATTTGTGCCTAATCTGTGTGGAACGCTTCTGTCAGCTTGTTTAGGAGTTTATGATGAATTGGTTCTGGTCAACAGAACCAATGAAGCTGGTCCACAAATGAAGCTGTTTTTCCAGCTATAATGAAATACTGATGATGTGACTGCTGTCATAATGTTTACATTTGTTACTGCTAACCACATTTTAAGCACCTACCCAGCTAACAATTTTCCATCATCCTCTGGTGTCAGAGAATGACAGAAATTGAAGTTGTTTTTTACCAAAACAGACGTGGTGCTGTTTAAAGCATCGCTTTATGTTTGACATCAGTAGCCGCCATATTTTATTCAAGAGCAAACAGAACTTTCACTGAAGGACCTTCATGATCTGTTCATCACACAGAGCGTCTGCAGGGCTTTTGTTTTCCACAAAGTACAGAGGTCAAGAGGCTGAGAAAATGAACTGTTTCTTTTATTCGGTTTCTTCACTCAAGCGCCATGGAAATATTAGTCTATTCATACATTAGAGATTGGCTTGGCTCTTTGTTTATCTTTACACTTTGGTCAACAAAGAACGCCAAAGGGAATCAAATAAAACAAACAGCATGAAAATGAGGGATGTTGTATAGACAAGTGATTTGATTCTGTGGGAAAATTTCTCACCCACCAGCTGAGCAGAAATGTAAGAATGCACAGATTATGACACATAAATTGTTCTTCTTGATGTTTAATGCACCAGAGAAATGTTGTGTGAGGACCCGAGGCTTTCAATGTGTGCATGCTTACACTATCTTGAGTGATTTATTGCTTGTAGATCTGAATTGAGTCCAGGTTTTCAAAATGGGACAAGAAACATTCATATGATCAAATATGTATTCAAGAGTCTTTAACCTTTTAATTTTGTCATAATAAGATTAGAAATTAATTATTAACATTATAATAAACACATGACTGTTTACTGGACAGTTATACAAATATAGATTTTTGTTGTTTTTTCTGTTGTCATAAATTAATCAGTTACTTTTTCTACCATTTATATAATTAAAGTCATAATTATATAATTTACAGTCTTAGACCATATCAGCAATGTATAGTTTGTCATGATTTACGTAGAATAGGTAAATTATAAGTGTTTCTTTTGCAAAAAAGATGAGCGATATGAAAAGTACAAAACGTACAAATGGCTTTAGTGTAAATGTGTAAATGTCCTGTCTTTCCTCATGGTCATTAGAGACAGCAGAATTCTCCTGAAAGTAATTGCTTTAAATACTATATCAGGAACAGTTGCTTTTTAGAGACAGATACTTTACGAATGTCTCTCAATTAAAAGGGCAGTATTATATCATTTTCCAGGAGTATTCTCTCTGACCTTTAAACAATCTATTTTAGGTTTAAGCTTTAAGTTTATCATGAAATTTCGACCCATTTTCTGCACTTGTTTGGTGAATTTTCTTCTCTCCTGCAGAATCAAACCTCCGTCACTGCTGGTCTGATAAGCTTCCTTGTTTTGAGTCTTCAAACTTCCATTAAACACTGAAGATAAAAGGAAAAAAACACTTAAAGGAAAAGCAGGTAATTAATTAGTCTCAAAAGACTATAAGTAAAGAAATTCAAGCTAATAACAAAAGATTCCCCCAGCTACTTCTCCCTCAACACCAGGATGAAGAGCTAATTAGATTTCTCATCATGCAGTTTTGCAATATTACAAAGACTCTGGCCCCACCATTGTGTTTACCTTCAGCCATTAACCTGCTGACCTCTGAACTCTGACCCTCCCCAAGCCAAACCCAAGTGTGTCGTGCTGTTTAACACAATAAGCATTTCTGCTACAGTATTTAAACTTCATACAGTCACACTGCTTTCACACCACATCATTTTCATTTTCTGGGGGGTTTGTATTTCTCAAATGATGCTGTCCAATGAGACTCAACAGATCTCTCAATATTCTTCATTTCATTTGGTTTTGGAGGAGTTTGATGAGACTTCTTCGGGTTTAGAATGAGATTTGTGACCTTTGATTGCAAACTTTGAGCATATTTTGAGAATTAACAATGGTTTTACTAAATAAATAAAACCCCAAAAATAGTTAAACTGTGGTTTAATCTTAGAAGCAGAAGACTTAGTCTCAATTTACTCTCCATTGATTCTCATTAGTGTCCAGAAGCAACATTAGAGATATGATTTACTCGACATTTATACCTGATTATCTCTTGTATATGGCACAGTTTGTTTATCATTTGCCATTTATTGTACCTCATTATTATCATTCTATGAATTGTGATATTTCGCTGTTCATGAACTTCACCTTCTCTATTTAAACGTCACACCATTTATACTGTATCAGTCACTTGCCATTTATATCTCATTATCTCACATACACAATGCAGCATCTTTATTTATTCCTCATAATTTGCACTTAAACTGTTTGCTTGTCATTTCCTGTCAATTCATGTCATTTCCTTTTGCATTATAATATTATTCGAATAATATTCTGATGTTTACATTCTGGATAGATGCTACAGTAGTTTCCCTTGGCAGAACTACTTTTAAATGAAATCTAATCAAATCTCATCTTGTTTTCATCCAAACCGCAGCAAGCAAAAATGCTTGAACCTAATGAGATTTTCTTATAAATTAAACGTCAAAAATTGACTGTCTTGCAAAGCCCATCAGCTCCTCAAACTTCAAAAGTCAGGTTCTCTCACAGTGTGTGAGGTTCACCTGGTTCACCTGATGTTCTTTTCACCCAACACTTAAAGTTGGAAAACTGTCATCTCATAAAGATATCCACAGTCCAGGCAATTCTAGAAGAGTGAGAGAGCGAGATGAAGAATGCAACCAAAAGAAAGAGGGCTGAGTATCGAATATCAGATCTTGTTTCCTCTTCCTCTCATCTACATCACAAGATGTTGTAAGATGTTCTCTTGCAAGTTATCTTTAGCTGCATCTGTCTTCAACATCTCCAGTGAGCAAAGCTGCCTCTTTTTTATTTGGAGATAAATTCATCACCCTATCAAAGTGAGACAAAAAGTCTATTTCTACCCTGTGTGCATTCACACTGACTTTTAAAGCTTGAGGGTTGTCAGAGGAGGGTAAGACAAAGAGAAAGAGCAAAAGAGAAAGAGGCAGAGATTTTAAGTAAAGACATGATACTGTAACTTTTGAGGTCTCCACTGGCCTGAACACAGCAAGAGATAAAGAACTGGAGCAAAACGAGAAAGTTCTGAGCAACTGACAAAGTGAGAAGAAGATGAGCAGCATGTGCAACAGTTTTGGACATGCAGTAATCATTAATAAACAAGGTTAACAGCACCAGCCAT
The DNA here is from genome assembly GCA_036877525.1 of Chromobotia macracanthus. Taxonomy (NCBI): domain Eukaryota; kingdom Metazoa; phylum Chordata; class Actinopteri; order Cypriniformes; family Botiidae; genus Chromobotia; species Chromobotia macracanthus. Next base: position 2,006,480 of record JAZGTH010000095.1, read on the forward strand.
CTGTGTTTCAGGGGAATTGAGGCGTTTAATTTAAGACAACAGGTTCCATCTGACACCTAAGATTCAAGGACATTTACATTTCTGTGGTCTGTGCCAAAACATGTCTGTGTGAGCGGAAGTACAGAGACGCTGTACTGATAAACCTCAGATTGCCAGATCCAGCTCTGACCAAAGAAACCAAGGTTTCGAAAAACTAGGAAGACAATTATTTACTAACAAGACTGAGGCAAGTCGGCATTTCAGCCATTGGATATTTGGCAGTCATGTCAGCTGCAACGTGCAAATCTGTCTGGTTTCTAACAAATCTAAGCTAAATTTGCAGTTAGTTTTTTGTCATCGTTTAGCTGCATTATTTGTAACGTCTGTCATGAGGGAGAAAGGTGCACAGGAAGTGATGGGCTGGTTTAGTATCAGAAATTAATGGCACTTTTGGCATTTTCTTGCTGGATGGAAATGTGGTTTGTCGTCACTCAGCATGTGACCAAGGATTAATGGTCAGATCTATTTAGATATGCCAAACATATTTATTTCTCACAGGCAGAGTGAGGTCTCTGGAGAAAGTTTTTACAACCTGTATATACACCCTACAGCTGTGAAAATGAAGCACTGACCTTGAGATATAAATGCAAAAAGTAGCACACAACTAAATGAGCAAAAACGAGAGAGAAGGCAGGTGGAGTATATAACTTATATACTTACATACTATATTTTCGTATTAGCTTGCAACTACATGAGAATTTTATTCATTTTGAAGTGGTGAAATATGTCAAGGAAGAACTTTAGAGAGTTATGAAGGGTCACAGGCTGAAGTTAACTTTATGGGCGCTGGTTTTGGCCCCTCTTCATCTTCTTGAAAAGTTGAATAATGCATTTCAGTGCTCATAAGGCGCAGTCCATTAGCGACACATTCTCAAATTATACATTTTCAATAACTAAGCGGAATACAGAAAGACTTCAGCAGGGTGTGATTGATCCACGGCACCTTTAAAATGCTAATCTCTCATCTTTGATGTTGAGAGTTGCCAGATAAACCTGAGCACTGATGTCATAACTTAGATTCAGGGATTCTTTGAAGGTTCTCCAAACATCCTTTTTTTATTCCAGGCCAAAGCAGGTTTAAAGAAAGGTCCTTTCTTTCATGTCCAGACCTCTTGGTAAACGTATATGCCCTTTACATTTATTATAGATGACAGATAAAATAATTCATTAATATAAGGTTAAAAAGAAGAAGAGCAGAATTAGTATTACTGAATTTATAGACTCTGAGCATCTAGGTTAGTTAGACGTTTTCAAACAATGTTTCTTGACACGTGCAGAACATCCTGTTGAGACTGTGATTGGACTTCAAACTGATGGACTTCAAACTATTCGAAAGAAACAAATGTTTAAGTAATCTTTCAATAAAATGTCACAACCACAAAGGCACAATGGCATGCAAGGATTCATATGAATCAGTGAATCATTATTGATTCCACATTACATTTCTGTCTTGTTCATTAGACTGTATAAGAATACATGTTTTTTGTTGACTTCATTGACTAAAACTGCAAACCGCCGAGTGCATGCTGTGAAAACATCAGAAAAGTTGTACATTTAGAGCTTTTGTAATGATTCTGTACCTGCAGTGTTGTCAGACTACCAGTTTCCAGATCACAGCCTGAAACGTGTGAGAAGTAATAAGTAACAAAATCACTGGTGTTGTAGCGGTAAAACAGCTGCTTAACACTTTTATTTTAAAGCTGTTACAGATTTTACACAGGTAGAGCACAAATCATGGAGTGCAAAAAACTTGATCACATGAGGTTTGGATGTATTCTCTCATGTAGATATAGAATCAATAACAATAACATTTTCTCAATATGACTGACAGGAAGAAAGCACCTCAAAGTTATCTGATAGACAGTCAGGTAGTAGGGACATTTTCTGGGTAAAAATCCAAAAATCACTTCCAGCACCTTTAAGTTAACAATTGGTGCATCCAGCTGACTCTAGATCACAAAGCGTTCCTTATAACTCATGAGTCAATGAGGCTGTGAAACCTTCATTCATGGTAAACCAGATCGTTGAGAGACAAAGTATTCTAGTCTATCCACATAAAACAATGTTTAAGCATCACCCACTGGGACCTGAAACACTATGACAGGTTTCCCAGCCTTTAATTTACTGCTGTCTTACTGATTTTAAAAGTCATTCAACATTTTTCCCAACCTTCCCATAAGTCAATTCATTCTCGCTGTAATATAGATTTGTAATAGCTTATTTTGTTTTTACCTTCTTTTAGTGTCGTGCTGATATATGCAGTGCCGACCTCCTGCAAGCGCAGACTGCAGTTCGGCCAGTAGGGGGCCGCATTAAAGTCATTCCTGTCGCATTTCAATGATGGAGTGAGCTAAACAGTAATATCTCCTCCATGGCCTCTCACAGTGTGACACAGTCGCTAACTGACAAGCTTTACGTCTGACAAATTTAGAGGGCGGTCTCACAAACCCCTGTAGCTAACCAAAATAACTTTGACTACATTTAGTGTATATCTTTATGTCTGCTTCTTCCTGCTCATTTAAAAATCATCACATCAGGGGCATATCTCTGTAACAGCCTAACAACAGAACAGATGTGTTTGCTCTCCAGTGAATTGTTTAACACTGTTTGCAGGAAGGACTTGGACTCAATGGTAGGCAATTATACGTTATATGTACGGCAACAGCTACAGATGTTGGTTGACCCCATTCATGGCCAAAAAAATAAAGGCACTGACAAAAATGAATGACGAAAGATTACCTCTACAGTGATATACAGCAGCTTGGAAATTAACACACGATAGTAATGCTGAGATGGCTGAATTAGGTATAAATGAAACTTACAGTACTTACAATAGAATAAAGCTGACCATGTCACGTACAGTACGTTACAGAGAAACATGACCTGATTTTTAATCACTTTGACAGAAACACATTTTGACTGTTTTATGCACGACAGTAAAAAAAAGTCGGTACACTTTATTTTGACCTATAAAGTGGACCATCAAAATAAAGTGTTACTCCTTTAAAGATCTGAGATAAACTTTTTAAGGGATAATATAAAGTCAGCCAATCATTAGCAAAATAAAAAAAGCAAGTTTAAAATGATTTCAGAGATAGCAAGCTTTAAAATATATTATATATAATTTAGGTGCTTTAGTACATATTACAATATTATAGATTTTAATATTATATTATAGAATATTATAGAAGTTGTATTTTTAAGCTTCTACAGTATCCTCCTGCTTTCCTGGACTTTTCCCGTATACTCAGCATACTTGAATGTGCAGCTCTGATGACTCAAATCATATTTCAGAGGGGAATGAAGCAGGCTGAAAGGAAGTGGTTAGAAAATCAATTTCATGTCACCCTCAGTGGCCTGTGATTCAGTAAGTTACTATAGGTTGTGTAATTGTCTCAGCCTAGCACTGCCATCACATGCTGTACTGTTGTTTCTCCAGCAGTCACTGAACAATGCAAACTCATCTTTCATATATGATCTGACATATATGGTCTGTGTATGTGGAATCACAAAGCTGAGGAATTGTTTAAATAACCTGCCAAAAATACTGCATATGTTTTCTAGCATGTATATTATCTAAGCAGAAACACCTTGAAAATTCTATTTAATTTGTAATTTGTAATCTAATGTAATTTTATGATACGTTTATGGTAAAAAAGACTAGAATTGACCTAATTTAGAACTGAGTTTTAGGAACCACATTTACAGCTTCATTTTTCATGGTCTCTGATAGTGTTTTGTGTTGTAATGTCAGCGTGGAGACTTTATAATGCAGCCTAGCTTTACAGCAAATTTCAGAGTTGCGTGGGATAGCGGAAGCGACCCAGGACTCAGGCTGGATGTCACCTGAGCACACCAGGTGCAGGACGAATCTAGACCACTGAAGGCAGGAAAATTCCCCCAATGGTTCTCCTTCATTTAGAATATGATCCATCTTGGGTTGTGTAGCTAGCACATGCTGACCCAGATGAACGACTGTGAATGGAGTCTACAACCGCGGGATACACAGTGCATATTTTCATATGAGAAACATATTTCATAAAAATGTCATTTCCATATAGCTTTGTGCCCACAAAACTCTACAGAAAGTTACACAGCATTCTTGTTTATTAAATATGTTGCCTAAACTCATAATGCTTTCATCTACCAGTGCAGTAGTTGCGTAATACTACTCTCAGCTCTGTCTAGCACATTGTACCATATTTAAATGCATTCACTGAATACCACAGATTTCACCCAAACGTCCACACTTTCCATCTGGGCCTGCTTGTGACTGTCTGTTGAATAGACATTCAAGAATGTGATTTGAATTTTATATATCAGCTCTGATGACAAGCTCAATATCTCAGAACATTCTGCTCTCCACAGCCTCATCCACAGTCCTACAGACAACTGGCCATCCACTCCCATAATCCCCTGCACAATGTCCTCCTCTAATATACAGGAAAGCTCTACTGATCGAGCCCTGCAGGGGATCAGCTCATCCTGCCAGCGATGCTTAGAGCCCTGTCACCACGAGATCACCCTCGGAAATTAAACTCATGTCCAACAGCTGGGCGCGTCTATGAAAGCAATGACATGGATACACAACCCCTGTGGGTGCCGAACCACTCGCAGACATTACACACCCTTGCCAGCCCAAGTGAACAGCAGCACCTTGACACACTGGTCCGATGCCATGAAAGAATGACTCTGGCACCATATAATAACTATGAGAATGGATGGGTGGGTGGCTTAGAATTTATTGAGGAAGCCAAAACCATTCACTTCTGCTGCTTGGAGCATACATGTACTCAGTAGCAGCCTTTTCATAGCTTTTATAAGGTTCTGCCGACTGCCATGTACAAGAATGAATGCTAATGTCTGAAATGATGGCTGGGAGGGGCGTAGACAAGAACCAAAGTCCCCCGCCAAAAATATTTAGTCATCTCCAACGCAGCCTTTCACCAGTGTGCTGTTTGCGGTGACTCCTTGGCGCCACTAACAAGATTCAAAGTTTTTGGCAGGCTGACTAACGGGTGAAACAGGCCTCTGTGAGCTGTCACGAGAAGACGAGGGCTTGTGAGTGGAGAACCATTAGCTTTAGCACAGCTCTGTCACTAAGAAAAGAAGCTGTTGAGCTGAGATGCTGGCAAACACATTCACAGAGATACAAATCGCTGGTCTGAAATGTAGAGATAATGTACAGATCAGGAGACTATGATATACGATAGTCTGCAGACAAGCCTGTGCCATTTTTATGTGTGTCTGACGTGTGAGTTTTATAACAGAAACGAATCATAATGTTTGGAATGAAATAATTTGAAGTAATGAAGTAATTGAAGTAATTTGTAGTTAGCTACAGGTTTTTAACAAAAGTATGCAGCTGAAAAGCATATTTAAGGAGTAGTACCTTTTAAAAAATAAAAACAATAAACAACAAAATATTTTGTATATTTTATATACATAAAATACAACTATATTTTTGTCAATTGTAACAGTTATCACAAAAAAATTTGAAACCCCCTTATTCTTATAACGAGTCAAATTGAATAGAAACAGCATTTAACTCAACATTTCACAAAATGTTTAGTAAAAATAAATCTGTTTAATAAATCATTTTTTTAAATGACCAAATAAACTGATTCAGTAAAATAGATCTTTCTAACCATACACAAGAGGAAACTGTGTTAAAATAAGGGTTGCCTCTGTATGCTGTTTAAAAGAAGTTGTATTTTATTGGGTGCACAATACAGCCATTTCTACTGGACTTTAACCTCTAAATAAGGCTGGATGAGACTCTTTGGCATAACAAGTTACAACAATTTACAACAGTTGCGTTTAAAAATGGCTATTGTGTTGCAAAAGGTCATAGAGGCTAGTATTCATTTTCCCTCTTTGTGAGAAAATCTGTTTGTGCACAAATGCATCCTGGCACCATTTTACCCAGCATGCTGTCTCTCTCTCTCTCTCTCTCTCTCTCTCTCTCTCTCTCTCTCCCCTGTTTGCCTTTGTGTAGGTACCAGCACCTCCATTGTATCCCTCACTCTAAAAGCTGGAAGACGATTTATTTCTCCTCTTGTTCCTATCAACGTTTACACCATTATTCCATGACACACACAAAAACCGAACAATTGCACACCACCAGGTTAATTTGCATCTAATTTCATTTCATGTCGACAATTATGACGCATAATTTTCTTTTTATTATTGAATTTTGATGAATAAAAAGAAAGGAGGGAAAATAGGGGTGCTATTATTGTAAGTGCCAGATTTTTTTGGCAGGGCTGGAAGTGATTATATTGGAATGAGAATGTTTGGACTCATGCCGCCCTGCATCACAATGTCTGTAGCAGAGCAGGGAGAGAAGCATCTCCTACCTGTCCTGCGGTGCACGTGTTGTCTGAGGTGGCGCTGTACATGAGCTCTTTATCTGCTCCTCACAGATACCTGGAGCTCATCTGTCTCACATGACTGTGTCTGTCTGAATTGATCATGGTTTAGAGATTACTGAATAATAAATATCAATTATTCAATTGCAGGTGTGCACTTTCTGGTACACTTGTGTCTTGTGACTTTTTTAAATAAAGTGTGTAATGTCTGTGCCACTAGCAACAACAGAAATTATTCTGTTAAACACTAGTGGTGCAGAAATCAGAATTCACATGTAGCACTATACAAATCTAATTTTTGCTGTTGAACTATGTTAGATTTAAGTCAGAAACCAATAAGAAATTAGAAATGCATGAAATGTAGCTACATATAAACATGAAATGTCTGTAAAATGACCTGCCCCACCTCTAAAATGTAATATAAATATTGGTTTCTATAGTTCCTAGTATAGTAAAAATAAAGATTCTTATTGTAATTACATAAGCAAGTTCCTATTTAGAAATCCTAAATATGTCTGTGTTTGCGTTTCTATATCTTTTTTTTAGACAAAAACTAAACGTGATGATATTTGTGTGATTGTACATTCTGACCTTGCAAACCAACCACTGTGTCTCCAAGGTTTCAAAATAATAGAAAATATTCTGCAGAACAGAAATCATTGAGACTATAAGGTACAAATAATATGAAAACACCTTTGACTGGGCTAGTGTCATGCTGAGCTCTGTATTCAATCTTGTGACAGGTTTTGTAAAACTTAATCTTGTCTTGTGGAAGGAAAAGCTTCTTAGAATAGCAAACAGCACAACAGAACAGATACTGTGAATATGTGGAGATTCATTACTGTCCACAGCAGCAAGTTTCTCCCTCTCAGTAAATGTAAATGTTTTTTAAAGAGGGCTCATCATTTTAAAAGCTGTAATTGATAGTTTTGTCAAGTTTGTGACATACTTATGCACAGCAGATGTTTTCAATAGAGCAGACGTCTTCTAATGAGTCCTTTTAGCAACGATTATTGAATGCTGGATGAGAAACAGACCAGATCTGATGAACAAACTGTAAAAATGTGGAGAAAATCTGAAGTTCTTTAACAAGCCCTTTCTCTTGCGGAAAAGTAATCAAACAAAATTTCACTCAAACCAACAAATGGATGCAAAAAGCATAAATAAATAAAAAGTGTCAAATGTCTTATTAGACACTGGAGCAGATAACATTCTCCTTATAAATAACACACTGATTCTCTTTGATGCTAGGTCCTTAACCTCATTTGAAATGCAGAAGGAACTTCAGATAATATTTGCATGTGTAGGAAAGGTAACAAATGTTTAAATGCACATTTAGTCTTCAACCTTTGAATTATTAACAGTGTTATGTCTGAATGTAAGTATTATCCAGTGAAAAATGTGTGAGGAACGAGAGCAGCCATTAAATGATAACTGACATGAAGTCTCAAGGGTCACTAGATGAATTACACTATTGATTTCACACTTGTTGGAAACAAGAGAGAGAGAGAGAGAGAAACAACAGAAATTAAATTTTGAGGACACATAGGTCACTAGGAAAGAAGCCTCATGTTTATTCCCAGAAGTGATCTTAATCTAGAGATTTTTTAAATGGTATTAGGGTTTAGATAAGGACTAAATGTATGAACTTAGTGTGCTTTAATGCTTTTGTTTTTTGTATATTTTGTGTAACTGTAAATCTTTTAAAGGTTTGACACATTTTTATCTTACTGCTATTACAATCATATCATGAGTGTAACAAGGCTTTCAGATTCACTCTCTTCAGATTCACTCTCTTCAGCCTGTTGCATGATGTCAAAACAAAGAGGATGTGGCTGTGATGTTGTTCTGTTGCTGTTCCTCTATGATGATGTAAAAGCAGATGTTATCTGGGGCAAATAAATAAACCCTGTGATGTCATACAGCCTTTTTGCATTTATTTTTTTTCCTGGAGAATGACAACATAAATGTTTTCATTATTGATAAGGAAGACATTTTAAGTTATGAAAGCTGCAGGATGTATTAATGAAGCCCCCTTATATGTCAAAATATCAAGGAAAATTGATTCCTCATGTCATGACCCCTTTAAACATATTAAACAGAACAGTGCCATTATATCTTTTCAGATCTCTTTGTTTTAATGACTTATCATGTATCACTGAAGGTGTTAAAGTCTGTGACAGTAAAAAACAAAAAACCTCTTTAAATAAAAGATGAGAAAAAGTGAAAACTAATTATGAGCTTAGTTCTGACAGAACTGTGAAGAAGTTTTACAGCTCCACTGTCACAAACTAAGCCACAAATAAAAGTGTTTCTTTTTAAATACCTTGAGGATCATTAGCATTGTCTCTCTTTATGTATATTGCGAATACACAAATAACCACTTTTGAAAGTGCTAAAATTGTAAATATCAGAAAAAGTCTTATGACAGAATGACTTTTTGGAAATCAATGTTCAAAGGATCTGAGTTTTTTTTCAGTAATTAATGTGTCGTTTATCTGGTGAGTGACCAATGCAACTGTGTGCCATGCATTAAGAGTGAATTAAAGTTCCCACTGGTGTTTTGCTCTGGTTAATTATTAAACCTGCTTCGTCATGGCACGCTGCACATATAAATGACAGAGGGGTTTATAAAATGAATCGTGTTAAAATAAGAGAGATGGAGGATACAGGCTTTAGCTCACACAGTCCCCAGCTGATCATTCTGTCAGTAAGACTTCAAAAATGTTTGTAATTTTATATTTTCTCATAATTCTGAGGCATAAAACCATAATTTAGCATTCTAGTCAGAAACACAAAGAGGAAAATCATGCTGTCAAAACACAGACAAGCTCGGGGGCTGGCTGGAAGATTTGGATTAAGTGGATATATTTTGATTTTATGTGTCAAATAAAAGGTTAAAATACATACAGTGAGATTACAGCTATAAACATTATACGGCTCCCCAAACCTGAATCTTTGATGCATTTTTAAGGATGTCTGGTTCACCACAATGACAAACCAGCAAACAAACAGGATCCGTTTTGGAATAATTTAGATTCAAATTCTAAAACACGAGGGGGCTGTTACCACAGGAAGTGCTCAAAGCATAATGAAACACAGCGTGAATCTGGATCTATTCTGAGAGCCCAGAGTGCGTTTCCAACAGTAATACCAGCAACATGGAAAAGCTCCTCAATTATGCAAAACTTTCATAACAAATATTATGATTTACTTTTATGAGGATTTATGAAGGTTTACAATTTTCCAAACCAGCAATGGCCCTTAAGAGCCATTTAAAAGACACTTCCTTTGTTGTATGCTGCTTTCCTCCTGAAATAAATCATAAGTTAACTTTAACTAAAACAACTTTAGGTAACAGGATGAATTTTTGGACTGTGATTGAATATGGTTTGTGCGACTTTAACAATGTTACGTAGCACTAGTCTTTTTGCACACTACTGCAGGTGGTCAGATTGTGTGCACAGGTGCACTCTGGGCATCCCATAAACATGATGATTTATCACAGTTCATTAAGGAACAATACAGCCTGTCATAGAATATTTAAGAAACCTTTTATGTTGGTCTAAAAATCATTTAGCAAAACACGAAAAGTAGGTTTTATTGTTATTGTAAAAAGTGTTTACATTTGCTAAAATCCCACCAAAAACATGGTCAAAGTTATGCTTTAATATTTCATGAAATGTGTTGTCATAATTATTTTATTGATAAAATTTTGCCTAAGATCCTACAGCAGGCTATTTAATGGCAAGTTCCTATAGTGACAACTTACCCCTCCCCTGGGGCATTTACTCCTGGGGCTTGTGTCACAAAAAATATTTATGTGTGTTTGTTGAAAAAGGTTAATAGCTGTTTGTGGCCAAGAATTATACACTGTACAAACACTGACTTTTAAATATAGCCCTACCTTGGGAATTATTCATAGGAGTAAATAATATGCTAGCCCCAGTCACATATTTTGATATGTGTGAGTTTAGGTCAAGATTCTTTAACTGCAGCCTTTGATACATAGAAATGAATGTGGACATGGATGTAGGTTCATGGCATGGACACATGAAGCAGACCAGAGAGCATTTGAGAATGACTTCTAACCCAAACCTGATGTGCATAAATTACATTTTTTTAAAAATAAACCAGAGTCTGATCCACCCTGAGGAGAATTGGACCCTAGAGTAAACAGCATCAATTTGTGTGCAGCCTGCAGCCCCACAGGCACTAGTCAGGCCCAGACTGACCATCGAGAGAACTGAGAGAAATGCTAGTGGCCTGGTGACTGATTTGGCCAGCTGCTCAGTTGATTTCAGTTATTTATTTACTCATTTATTATTGCTTTATATTATTGCCTGCCTGCCTGCCTGATGACGTATCAATAGCCTAACAAATTGTTGATGTTCTAGTGACTGCAACAGTATTTACTGCATCACTGACGAATGGCGCAAAAGAGAAACCCTACATGAAGATGCAGCATAATGCAGCATAATGGTTTTATGTGCACTGTCTATGTATGGGTCAGTTTGGGTCTTCTCTCATCCATTTAGACTTTCTGCATTTACAGCATAAAAGTCAAAAATGGCTGTTATTTATGAAGTTGTTGAAGTCTTAATGACACACCTGGTCATAGTGCAGTGATGACAGCAGTACAGACTGCAGTCCAGGAGAGTGAAAAACACAATTAACGGTCTGTGTACCTGAGGGAGCTGGGCAGCAGGCACACACACAGTCCCTGCAGAAGAGGAACTTGTCTGCCTGCAGTCCGGAGTGTGTGTTTACCTCCTCTCACACGTGCAGAGCTGCAGAAGTAGCAACATTTAACAAGATCACTCCTCAAACTCCTCAAATTCAGTTTGGCCGTAATTAATTTGACCCAGATGAGTGTGCACTTGATATCATGGCAATGAATAATTCCAGGCTGTTTGGTTAGGCTTAGGTTTCTTGGAAGAAGGTTACGGAGAAACACAGTGTGACAGTGTTTGGCTGATAAGCAAGTACAGAAGCATCAGGACAGGTAATGTTGTCCAATCTATACTTACACATTCTATAATAGCTTCCTATAATAGGTCCTCATACAGTCATATGTTAGACTGCATGTGACTGACGCTCTGTCCCATATGACATCTCTACACCAGACAGCACTTTATAGTCGGCTCCTGAAATTATGCTCCCATCTAATATATTTCATTCTGGCCAAACTCTTGCATCGCATGTGTCCTTCATAGTAAAAGCAATCCCAGAATGCATTGTGTTAAGCTCACTGAAAAAGACAGGTAAAAAGAATAAAAATATTTAACTATCGTATTAAACTTGTATCTCTTTATGACAGTGCAGCTGAAAATGGCAATCTAATTAAAGCATTAAACAGCTTAAATCCACCTTAGGTGGTTTGCCATCCATCTTATTCAAAACAGCTACAAACAGACTAGTTTAACCACCTAGGCCAGACAGAGACACCAGCTGAAGCAAACTTTCGACTGCTTTAAGCTGTGTAAATTGAAGATGTGTGTGTGTGTGCTATTTTTATGCTTATTAGTACTGCATCATTAGCTTAGGAACATGCTAGCACCAAACTCTGTTGCAATCGATGTCTCCTGTGGAGCTCTATTTGTGTGGTGCATGGAGATGCTGTCTCTGGTGTAAAGCCCTCCAAATAAATCAGTCGCTTAAGAGGTTCACTCCGAATTCTGCCTTTGTCTCTTTGTCTTCTTTAGGGGAAGTAGAAATGAATCAATTGTTCACATACAATAACAGTATGGAGCTAATAAATGTAGATTGCTATGGCAGGATGATTTCAGATCAAGTTAATGAGTGTGTGAGTTCACACTGAAACCTTCAATACTGATATTTGATTGCAGATGTTGATGTCATGGCAAATCTAAGCACAGATTGTGACAATGTTAAGATCTCATTTGAAGCGCTAGTGAAGAATATGTGAGATTTCTAGGCCTTTATCTCAAGTAATGAAAGTAAGAAAGTGAAAAGTTTTTACTTCACTCGTTGTCTAGGAGAAACAGCTAATATATTAAAGAGAGCTTGTTCCACCCAAAAATAAAAAAATTTGGAAATTATATTAGGAAAATATTTATTATTTAGGAAAATAATGAATACAAAATCGTGGGTGAATCTCTTTAAAGAGATCTCATCCGTGCTTTTGTTTAGGTACAAGGCAGCTGCCAATGTAGGCAGGACAGAAAAGCAGCTCACTGTATTTTAGAGGCAGTGTGTTTGAGGGCACATCTGACTGTTTGCTTGTGTTTGTGTGTGACTAAACGTCTCATGTGCTGCCTGCCAGGTCTGTGGTCCTGTGTGGAGCAATAATCCCATTACTCATACGAGTGACAACACCACAGCGCAGAAGAACGCACAGATGTGCCTCTGGACACATGAAAACAGAGGAGATGTGCGTGTAACACTCCAAATTACACACACAAAATGCTACACACGTTTTAGAAAATGACAACACGCAAATTATAAGCACTTGTGTACATAAATACAGTTCGAATCAAGCTGTATCTGAAATCGCTTTGTGTTTGCTAAACAGTGCATACGGTTATACCCATAATGCACTCTGAGTTTTAGTATATGTACACTATGTACTACTGGGTCTGAACAAACTTCTGAGTAGGCCTCATGATGACTTAAAATGACTTACAATTAGACAAAACAAGCACTTAAAATCAGAAAAAGACTAATTTTTCCTCAATCATGGTGTAAATGACTCTCCAGCCTCAAGCAAAAGCCCTCAAGGGAAATAGTATAGATACAGGTGCATTAGTGAATTTGTCACCAGTATGCAAATACTCTTAATATAGCGAGATCCTTTTGGCACAAATGTGACTCTTTAAACTTGAGAAACTGCTGTGCTTATTTGTGCATGTAAAGGAAGCTTACCTGTGAAGCTGAGCAAGAAGAGATGGGAGCAGAGAAATTTGTGCATGTGGCACAGCGCGGCATGCAATATTCTGTTGAGTTTCCTGCTGCGTCGCAGTAATTGGATGATACGCTGAAGTATGTAATGAGAGACCTGCTGCATAAATATGAAAACACTTCATACAGCTGTTAAAAATGCGGGCTAAGAGACTCTAGTTTAGGATAAATAGCATGTTGAAAACCTGAGATCTAATGTAACTGATATCACTTCACCTCATGCAGGTGCCAATTAACAAGGTAAGACAATCTTAATCATAGCGGGGTTTCATTCGCTCTCTGTTTGTGATGCTTGTACAGGTGGAGCATAGCTGTGAAGCATCTCTTTTCTCAGTGTGCTGGGATCTTCAGCAGGTGCATCTTACCAGGAGAATAGTAAGTCTTCTCGGAGCATGAACTGTCTTTGACGACTTGTGGGCCAACGGGCTGATGAGAACCTTGACAGTCTCTGAATATTTAACTGCGGAGGCCTTGGAGAAATTTTAATCTACTGTAAAGTAAAGAGGATGTTGTGGTTGTTTTATTTAATTGATCTAGCAGGACGGTCTGATTCCAAGATAACGGCAAACACACTGCAACAGGCTTCTCTGCTTTGTGCGAACACTGTATTGTATTTTTCTTTTAATAACCCTTGTTTTTAAAAGATATTCATCTATAGTGATGGGAATCACACGGAATCTAAGTAATTATGATTCTGAAGGTGAAGTGTGTAATCAGTTTGATGATAATATACTTTAAATATAACACATCTTGAAAGCATATCAACAAACAAGCTGCCAATAAATATGCTAGCTTTAGCCTCACAAGCCTTAAGCAAACATAACATGGTAAGAATTTTAACAGTGTTCTGAGGAACACAAACCTTAACTGAATGCTATTTTGTATTACAACCTTTGATAAAACAAAACCAGGCCTGAATACATTTCCCAACCTACTCATCACTGCTGTAAATACAGTGAAAAGAGCTTTCATAAAAACACTGACATGAGACCCGTGACTTCACTCACGGTCAGGTGGAGAGAGAAAGCAGAACGCTCTTCCACAAGCACTCACTCACTCATGCAAACACATGGCACTCCCAGCTTGTGTATATTGCCTGGCCTCTGGAGGGGACCATCTGCTTTCTCAAATTTACCCCCTTCTAAGTAGTTTTCAGTCCTTCTGGAAAACTGACACCACCAACTCAAATTAGTCACAAATTAGGGAGTTATGCATCGAACCGTAATTCTATGTCTGGCATCTATTTTGGATTCTCAGAGGATGTTACCAACACTGTACCTACCAGATTAAATGAGTTATCATTCACCTATAAAACTACAGGCAGAGACAGTTTTTTGGAAAGATTTTATGCTGTGGTTGTGTTATATATCAGCCATTAAAACTTGATATTCATATTTAAAGTACACTGCAGAGGTTCCTGCCTTGAAATTCTGATTTTTGAAGTTCTATAAAGGGTTTTTCACTCTAGCAATAAAGGAACATGCCAGATGATATCTTGACTGGGATTTATAGCTTATTTAGTGATTTTCTTTACAAATTTTCAATAAATTTAATTTAATTAATTCAATAAATAAACTGTCTAATACATATTGTGCACAATAGTGGCAGGAGATATCTGAAATCATCAGCTCAAATCTGATTGGCTGGCTTCTACGCAGTTTACAGGATGTCATGTTGCACAGGAAAAACCTAAAATGGCATTCATGACCCATTTTACTTTCATAATGTACTACATAATGTACAGAAGTAAACAGTGTATTATTCAACAGGAAAACAATGTATGTAGATATATGATTTTATTCAGCGTTATAAATAATGACTATAAAACTATGAATCTGACATCAACGAAAACTGG
The DNA here is from genome assembly GCA_036877525.1 of Chromobotia macracanthus. Taxonomy (NCBI): domain Eukaryota; kingdom Metazoa; phylum Chordata; class Actinopteri; order Cypriniformes; family Botiidae; genus Chromobotia; species Chromobotia macracanthus. The sequence goes on from JAZGTH010000095.1 coordinate 2,021,666, forward strand.
TTTATAAAACACATTTTGTAGACACAGATTTGTCATGAAATGACGGACGTGTGTGCTACTGGAAGTGTGTGGAATCTCACACTCAGGGAAATTAAAACTTTGAAGGCAGTTTTAACTGATCCAGTTGATCTCATGAGATGTAGCTTCACTGTATCGTGTCAGACCAACACAAGGTCAGAGAAGCTACCATAGAGACTTGTGCTATTGACTTTTAGAGGTGATCAGAGACTGCTGCAGAAAGGCAACAGCAGTGTAATGAAGAGAAGGGACCTTGACAAGATATCAAATCATTCAGAAGCCCAAGCAGCAGGGTGGGTGATCGAGAGAGAGAGAGGACATCACAACATCTTGCTCTCTGTCTGCTGCTCAATGCTGCAGTGCCACAGTCCTGACACTGCAATTAAAATACCTCTGTCTCATCTGACCTTTATTTTCTCTCCTCCGAGACCAATAAATACTGCCGGCATTCGTCACCTCAAACAAGCCTTGTGCGCTGGACAAGCAGAACAGGAATGTATGTGAAGAGCGGCGCAGATGCATAGCAGCTGTCCAATTAAAAAGAAGAAAACAAAGCCAAAAGCAGAGATGGCCGGTCCCCAGGTATCTCGGCCGTCACTGCAGTGGGTTCAGATTGCAGCACGAGGGGTCTGTGCGTGAGTTTCCAGGATGTTGAGTAGCTCCTACACGTGGAAAGAGAGAGTGAGGAGGATTTACGCACATCAGAGCTGTAAAGTCAACATTTACTTACTGAATGCATATCTCTGGTGCTCTGCACATGTTATTCTAATAGAAAAGGGTGTTTGTCTTTGTAATCCTTCATAAAAAAGCAATAACTTGCTCTGCCTCTAAAATTACTTTCATTTTTATCTTCAAGCCTTTTAACCCTTCAGATCCCTTCAGTTCCGTCCAATCACCTGACTCCATTCTGCCATGTAATACCCACTTTTTCGGCTTCTGATGGATAACCTTTAGCTCCGTAGTACATTTTGTTCTCATTGAATAGTCTGTTTCACTCAGAAAGACATCAAATTATGAAAGCAACATGGGTTGTGAACCCATTATCACATTCCGTGTGTGTAGGCGGGGCTTGTGGCTCATCCAATACAGTTTAAAGAGCCCAAATTCTGTATTAGAAATTTGGTCCTGATAGCCAAGATGTTCCCTGAGAGTTTTTAGTTCTTGTGCATTATGCGCTTGTGAGTTTGAATCTCTCAGCAGATTTTTTTCAGGAGAATCTGCACTTGTTTTTCTCTTATTGAAGATGTTTTACCTCTCGTCTTCAACAGTCATAATGAGGCCACTCAGAAGAGAAGCAAAACATCTTAACAAACAGAAATAAGAAGGCCAGATGCTGCTGAGTGCTCAAGACATTCTTCAATAACCTGGATGACTAAGAGTCTCTATAGAAACAATTTTCCACCATGTTGCAATAGCAAAAAAAAAAAAACCCTTTATCATTATTATCATCCTCTACAATGAATGATTTGGTCTAAATACCCCATAATTGTTTCCAAATTGAATACTGAACAGATAAATGGGCGATATGAATTAAATATATTGGGCTTGGCTAAAAGAAACTAAGGTTTGGTGCAGCAAAATGAAGCACAATTTAATTTTCAGCAAGTGGCAGTCAGGGGATAAAAGCTCTGGGGTATTTTGAGGGTTCTGGGTAAATGTGTACAGATGATCTCATTAGCTTCTGGCGCTGCACAGTGGTTCCTCTTTAAAATGACATTATGGTGAATGTGCCCTACTGTAAAAGTCGTTTTAGACCTGCCTGTTGCCAACCTGCACAGCGGAGCCCTTTTGCCAAGCTGATACTACATTAGTTTCCATGGAGATCTGTACTTCATTCAACTAAGTGTTGCTTTTATTTGTGACAACAATTGATATTCTATATATTAACGTCATATATGTCTAAATTCGGAAGCAACTGAATTTCTTGGAAAACGTTTTCATAATAGTTCAAATGAGTCAGAACAGCACCGCACTTTTCCTGTTAGAATTCTCCTTTGTTGTTGCTAATGTACATCAGAACCTTGTGAGGTTGCGCATTTGTTCTCTGGAGTCCCTCAATGGTGTCTTGGAAGCAGGAATGGGATGAAGGACATCTTCAGACGCTGCTCCATGCTTAGAGCATCAACTAAATAGCAACAACAAAGGAGGATTCTAACAGGAAAAGTGCAGTACTGTTCTGACTCATTTGAACTATTATGAAAAAGCTTTTTCAAAGAAATTCAGTTGCTTCTGAATTGAAGGCAGTTGTGTCCTACTGATAAGTGAGTCAGGCTTTTAATCAGAAGGTTTCTGGTTCGATTCCAGCACTGGAAGGTAGCAAGTGCCCTTGAGCAAGGCACCTAACCCCTAATTGCCTCCCGGGCATTCACTTTCTCCAAAGACATTAAAAAAGTTTTTAAACCTTTTAGTAGCTCTCATATTTTTAAAGATGCAGTTCCTGTTTTATAAGTTTAACAAAGCAAAACTGAAATCTTGGGAATCATTGGGATAGTTCTTTATTGGGATTGAAACAGAAAGTTTAAATTATACTAAACTTGTGTGTTATCAATTTCAGTATAATCAATTTCAATGAATAGGATGAGCCCTGTTTTCATTCAAATGTGTGTGAGGCTTAAAATACTCTACTCACAGTTTTGTTCTTGAGTTTTGCAGAGGTGTGTAATGGGAGAGTGTGGCTGGAGGAGGCTCTTGGATGGTATGGTGACTCATGACACATCACTCAGAAAGACGCGTCAGTGGCCGGGGGAACAGAGCGGTTTGGACAGTTGGATAATTAACTCTTTATCCAGTGACCTCTCAGCACATCACAGAACTTTCTCTCTCTGATTGATCAGCTGCCCTGCCAATGTGGCAAGCTAAGCACTGGAAAATAAATCTGCTCGGCACTGAAACATGAACCCGGGCATCTTTCTCTTCTCTTAATACAGCCCCCACTTCACTCATTTATTTCTCTTTTGACCATGCGCCAGGTGTGCGTTTGACATCGAAGTTGACGCACCATGTGATTTGCACCTGTCCCTGCCGACCCACCAAAATGGACACATATGCTCACTTCCTGTCCACAAGCTGCCCTGTAGCCCCTAACGGATACCACACGTGTACACAAAAACCAATCTGTCCCCTGTCAATACGAATCCGATTTTTCAGAGCGCAAGGGCCTCCGGCAGGAATTAGCCACCCTCCAGTGAACTCAAGAGAGACTTAATTAAAGGGCCAGTTGTCTAAAATGACCATGCTGTGTCTATAAATTAAAATGCCACTCTCTTTAGTGGCTCTGTGTTTCTGATGGCTGTCAGTGCAGAGAGTGGAGCTCTACAGCCCTTTAGGCTTCTATAGTGGAGACCAGTGAAAGAAATGTTTCCAATATATACATACATATATATATGTATGGGGTTTGAAAACACATTGATATACCACTGAGCACAGTATTTAAGATAAATTATACAGTAAGTATGCAATGTTCACCTATTTCACCCAGAAATTAAAACAATTTACCATTTTGTTTCAACTCTAGAATTTTTTTATGAGTTACAATGCGAGACCTTAAAAAAAATGTCCGGGCTTCTGTTTTGTAGAAACAGTGTGATGAATGTGGATAAAAAAAGAGCCAAAGGTGAGGGAAGTTAGGGAAGTCTACCCTAAACATGTCTCTGCACATTGAACTGGAATAAGCAAAAGAATTTTAATATAGAAAAAATACACGTCTCGCCAAGAAGAGGTTCTGCACCAGGGACAACAGCCAAACACACACTCACGGCAGAGACCAGACCTGCACATCTGGTCATGGAGCAAATCTTCAGTTAATATGAACTCATCTATGAAAGGTCTCAGGTGTCCTGTGAAAGGCTGAATTGGTCCATGACAGAAGGTCTTAGAAAGCTGTTGCTTCATCTCAGTACCTCACAGACCCAGAGAAAGATGAATAGTCTTGACATCCATGGTCTCCTGAAGCTACAGCACAGCTCCATCAGAACATCTATCATGCTCACAAATGATGAGCTAATTCTGCCACTGCTCTGTCGAACCATGTCTTTGAGCTCTAGCACTTTCACCAAAAACTGCTTACATTTCCATTCAGGGTCAAATTTCTCACATTCTACATCGGCACAAAAACAGCATAAAGCTCTTTTCATTAAGAACGTACAATCTTGAACAGCACCTGTTATTGTACTCTAATTTGCACCCATTTCCAATTTGAATCTAATAGCTATTTTCAAGGTCATCTCCTTTTAAGCTAATAGACGGCATAAAGCACTGCTAGGAGGTCACATCTACTTTTGATCTTGAGGCGGTCTGTATATCTGACCACTTCTCTCTGTCAAGGACAGATGTCAAGATATGATGAGTCTTTTCACAGGTGTCCTCTGCTTTGCTTTGCTACTCTGTCATAAATTCCACTGTCACTTAAAGTGCCAACTGGCCAGTAAACAGAGGTTATTTAAACATCAAGAGGAGAATCAATGCAGCTGTCTTTATTTCTCCTTCCCTCCATCTCGCTCTCTCTCTGTGGTGTGTCTACATTTACATACACACTGGCACACACACTCGCAAAGTCACTGGATAGACACTGTATGCTCCAGGGACAGTATTTGAGCAGAATGGTCACCCTATGCTATGAAAGTTCACTGGACAGTGAGGTTCCTCTCAAATGAACAGGTCTGTGGCTGTGTTCCAAAACCTAGTGTGCTATGTGATGCATTTGTCTTGCTGTCTATATAGGCAACTACCTTTCAAAGCAGCATCCAAACCGGATGAAGCGTTCTGCACTGACAACAACTAGCTTTCCTCACAGAACTGTAAAATAATATTTCCTCACATGAAGCATGAATAAAGCCTTTAAAGTAAGCCAGCTTTCTTGGTGGCCATCTTGGCAGTGCCCACAAGGAGCTATTTTTATAAGCTGAAGGTTTTAGCTTAGCAGTCAGCCCCTGCTGATACATGTTGTATCAATATCATTATTCAGACAAAAATTATGGTTGTCTTTGATGACTACAAACATTTTTGATGTTTCTAGTATAAAACAAAACATGATTATGATCAACATGTTTCCAAACGTCCACCATAATAGATTAAAAAAATCACTGAGCTCGCAATGCATTCTGGGAATGACTTTTGTGAAGGACACAAAATGCTGTCAGAGTTTATGGCACTAAATGGCTATGGCACTTATGGCTAAATTATGGCACCTAAGAAGGCAGTATTATTGTACTGCAAACAGTTTGGAACAGCCTTCATGTCGGGACTGTACCAATGAGAACTAAAACTGAGTCTAACTAGACTCAGAACAGAGACTGCGTGTTGTGTGCTGAACACTGTTGAAAAAGTTGTGTGGGAAGCTGTTATAATAAAAATTAATTTTAAGTTGCATGAATGTAATATGAAATTAACCCACACACAAATACAGAGCATTTAATAATAATTTCCCATACATGCAGACATTTGTATACTGTTATGTTACTAATAAGAAAAATCACAAGAAACAAGAAGACAGCATCCACGTACAGCAGACACCTTTAGCCATCCAAACAAAGCAAACCACAGTAGACCAGGGAGACATAACAAACACAAAACCAAACAGGAATACACACACTAATCAGGGTGTGTGTATACACAGCCGGGCAGGGCAACAAGGACAGAACTACAACTGGAGACAAAAACAAAACTGCACCAGAAAATGACTTTATACTCACTATGGATTCATATCATTACTTACGATATACATAAACACTGTCCTCACTGCATGGATTTTCTTATTTTTTATTGTTATGGGGTGCTCAGGACTATACTAATTAATTACACATACACACGAATGATTTAAAAAAATTACTTACATAATGAATGTCTTTTGAAATACCTTATTATTAAACACAATGGTAAGAAAAGGTGTTGTAACTTACAGGCAGGGTGGGTAATAATTTCCTGTTTCAACTGGGTAACAGTGCAACCAAAGAGCCGTTGGGCCGCTGTGGAGATTGAGGTTGTGACCCCTTTATAATATTTTGTTGACAGATATGATAGCATTTTAAAATGACTGGAAAGATAGTGAAGTATATCTATATATAATATATATATAACTATATATATATATATATATATATATATATATATATATATATATATATATATATATATATATATATAAATCGTAAATCTGACAAGACCTGCTAAACAGAGATGGATGTTGTAGAGCCCCAGTGACTGACTGACTGAATCCTGAAGGACAGAAAGTACCATAAAGGGTAAAACTGACTAGTTTTGTCTAGAGTTTTCATGGTATATAATGTATGCATCCCTCATGGTGTGATGATGCTAACTAAAGGGTTAATTTGTGTCAGAGTTGAAACGCTCTGCATGGTTATAATGGTAGTGCTGCTACTGTGTGTGTGTGTTAAAGCAGACTCAACATGAACATTACTTTCTACATAACTCTGAAAACGTTTTTCATCTGTTTTTATGTATGTTTTTCACTTGTGTTTGTATTTTTTATAAGCTGTGATTTATATTAACAGAGAAAGTCTCTTCAGGCATGGGTTAACTTAATGTTGCACTGTTGTCATATGTATGTGTGATTCAGTGGGCTGTTTTGCAAATATATACATTGCAAAACAAATATGTATATTGTCTTTTGTTATTTGTTCTAGTATCATGTCTTTTATTTTGAAGTCCACATCTCTTTGTAGTCTTCAGTGTTACCTCGCCTTAATTGTGTCCAGGGGTTCCTTGTTTCCAGATTAGTTTGTGTTTTATTGTTTGATGTTATATCATGTCTTGTTCTTGCCATGCTATGGTTTAAACAGATTGTGAAAGTATTACAGGACTGAGATTTATTTTGAAAGCATTTACAAGCTACATCAGTGTACAAACATTTCCAAGGAAGCTATTAACAAGTATTACTTGTACTAATACATCGACTACAGTATAGCATATAAATATAGAATATTAAGTGGCCCTTTTGAGGCACAATGATTCCACATCTAATGGCTTTATCACTGCACCAGTAGTTTGTGTGCAACCATGCAAGTGTTTTCATGCTATGTCCTGAGACTGAAGCTTGTAGCATTAAAAATGCATTTGAGAAATGACAAAACAATCATCTCTCCTCTTCTGAGCGGTCACTTTAAAAACTGTCCATGAACTCCAGCAGAATGGTAAAAATAGAAGAGGAAATGGGAAGTGAGCAGGAGCTTCTGAAAGTTTCTCTGAAAATTGGTCAGAAAAAGTCAAGTAACGTTAGGTTTGCACATTAGATGTCCTTTTATATTATTCATTAACTGGATAAAAAATCACCCCCATATCCATCCTTTGATATTCTGAGATGCGGTCCATGTTGGAACCGATTTGCAGCATCTGGAAGTTCAGATGTTGTTAGAAACATCTTCATGACCTGACTGGAGAAGTAATCCGGCCAAACAAGACAGGAAATGGAGATACTGGATGCTTAGCTGTCAGCTTCTGCAAAAGCAGTCACCTTGATGGGATTTTAAAAGTTGTAGGTAGAGCGTACTTTATAAGTTTATTTTTTTTACTAGTTCCTCAGAACAGATATGGTGGGTTGCAGGTTATTTTCCATGTGGACAACAAAAGACAAAGAAGTTTTACTGTAACTGCATCACTTGGTTAAATATTTGGTGCCTGTGTAGCTCAGTAATAAAACTCAGTCTTACCAGATGTAAAATCTGCGACACCACCCAAACACCTTTCGACATGTAACAAAAAGCACACTGTTTGTTACACCGAAGGTGTTCCCTTCCGGTGCACCTTCTTTAACTTTATTGTTATCGTCTTTGGAGTGAACAGACCTTTAGAGCAGCATGCTTTCTCCATGATTGTTAAATGTTTGTTGGTGCTTGTTTGGGGATAGTCTAGCCAGCAGCAAAGCCACACTGTTCACAAGACATTGCTGGTGAATCAGCACAAGCTTTTTCATGAAACTTGTTGACCAAGGAAGTCTTGCTTGTTTAGAAGTCTAGAGGGGATTAAAGCACACCAGCATCCCATGTTGGGGAGCAGCATCGAATACTCGACATGCTGGTGTTATTCAGCCAAAAATGGATTCTTTGCAGAATGACTGTATGGTCAAAGAATCCTTAAATAGATTTTTTAAGGTAGCCAGAAACAGCAGTCTGTTCCAGACTCTTTAACTAGAAATTGCTTCTGCTGTTTCTGATAACTTCTAGTGCTGAGAACAACAGTGTTTAATGAAGGGGGAAACTTGTGTTGTGGAGGGCTAGCCCCTGAAGCTGGCTTGATGTGGCTCTGAGACTGACAGGACACAGAGCGGCTCATCATTCTTGAGTGAGTTTAGGTTACGGTCTAGACTGGCCCCGTCGCCATGATTTATGGAAGGTTGAACATTTACACCTTGGCTTTCCCTTACTGTCTGCCCGGGCCATTCATCATGACCGCCGGGTAATGAATGGAGTCATTCAGTCTTGTGGACTGAACAAGGCGCTGGAGTCCAGAGAGTTCAGTATAATAAGATTACAGCTGTGGTCAAGAAAGAGAAAAGGAGAGAAAAGAAAGAGAATTTTCCTCCAACTCTGAGTTAAAGAATGAAACAGCACGTCTATTGCTGTGAAAGCAGTGTGGATGGTGTTCACCATAAAGGTCTGTTTCCAGCACTATCAAAATTCCTTGTTTCTGGCCTGATCAATACTACTGAATTATGTGGGAGAGGATCCAGCCTTGGTTGTCTTACTCTTGACAGAATTGAACATGTTTTGGGGAATACTTGGAATTGAAAGATAAGATTGAAAACTCTCAGAAACAGAGAACATGCAAAACACCTCATAATTAATAATGAGCAATTAAAAAAAATATTTTGGCAATTGACTCTGGTTCTTCAGTGGTTATTTGTAGTACCTTATGTTCAAGGAACCCTGTTCTTATTAAAAATGATTTTTACCTGTATAGAGTACTTCAGTTGGCTACATGGTTGTCTTTGGTTAAAGATGATTAAAGATTGACAATGACAGGCCTATAGGTTCATCAGGTCAGTGTGTTGGTTTCTGGGTTATTTATATATAATGTTTGGATTCTGCTTTAAGATTCTCTCCTCAGTTACTATTCAAATATGAGAATACATTTTTGTGCTTTTATTAAAACACACAAGATGCTCTTTGGTATTTTCAAATCAACACAACAATAAATCATTAGATAATCAGTTAAAAATATTTCAATTGAACTTTTCTCTCTTATTTTATGCGAATGATGTCATTTGTTATGCTGATTAGAAACACTATCGCTAGTGAGCTCACTAATACTCACTAATACTTCACTAATAAACCTTCACTAGTATCTGTTTCGTATATTTATAATTGTCATACATCAAATTGTATCTTCATTTAAAAATGGGCACTAGTCAAGATGTATTTAAGGCTGCAGTTCTCTTAGAGCCAGCACGAGTTAAATCTTTATAAAACCACACTTGTCTGATACTGTTGTGAATGTTTCTGTGAAGTAGCACCACACTGTACACGCAGATACTCGTTCCATTTCACATCACTTTCTTACCTGACAGGCTTTTCTCACTGACAAAGGTTTTCTCTGCTCACTCGCTCACACACACACTGTTCTACCCATTGAGATGACTCAAGAAAACCTTTACAAAAATAAAGCCATCTGCGATGACATCTTACATATATCACTGTTATTTAAAGGCTCACTAAAGTTCTTTTTAAATTCTCTCTCTCAGTCACTCTCACTCTCTTTCCCTTTCGAATTCTCTAATAGCTTTTTCAAGGCATAGACCATGCAAAATTCATCAGAATCCAGAGAGGATTGGATCAGAGGCTGGTGACAGGAAGCAGTGCTGGGCTCAGCATCTGTACAGAGGCTTTCAGAGGGGAGAAAAGAATGAGAAAAAACGTCAGTTTTCAAAATGACAGCTTCTGATGGAAACATCTTGTGTCATTCAAACGTCTGGCGCTTTGAACGTCACTACTGTACACCTGTACTACGTATGAGGACAGACAGTGAGAGAAGAACCAAACACATTGTTCTTATATTGTTCATGATAACACAGTTGTTCTTTTTCAGCTTCCACAGAGATGGAGGGCAAAGATACAGACCAGTGCCAAAGGTCAAGATCATCACAACGACATATTTAAAGCTGCAGTTTCTTATTTCTGCATCACTAATGGTGCCAAACAGAACAGTAAAAATAAAGACTGCATTTCCAATCAGGTCTCCCCATCTGCCTTTGGTTTGTCATACAGGAAGTCCCGTTACATCTAAATATTATTTGCTCAGCTGGCACTTGTTGCTGTTGTTGCTCGTAGGCCTAAGAGTCATAAATGTGACTAAACATTCTAGAGGTGCTGGCAGGATAAAAACATTTTTTCAGGCAGCGAACAGGGAAAAACCATGAGTCCATTTAATGTTTTTAACCCCTGTAAAGGCACAGGTTAAACACCAACTGTATTTTGGATTTATATGTTGGTTACAAAGGTTGTTGACTGACATTGTCTATTTCTGAATTACAGCTTTCTGCTCATATAACAGTGCAGTTAATCTACAGCACCAGCGGGGCTAACTGCAGATACTAACCATCGCGAACCTTGACCTAATGGGATGCTCAGAGAAATCAAGCAGTGCTGAAAGCAGCACAGTGTTTACACTCTTCAGAGAAATGAGCACTTCCCCCTGTTAAAATTGTCCTTCAGCGTCTTGGCGCTCTGGTTTCTCTGAGCATCTGGTTGGGAGCAGGTTCATTACAGAGGCAGGTTTACGTAACCTTTCTGAGCCGGTGCACCCCTGCCGGGAGGCCATTTGGATCTCATCCATTTTTGGCTTTCTCCCTTCGCCACTGCATCCCTAGCAGAGGCCGTTCAGAATCCCAAATACGGTCTTTATTTTCTCCCACTTTCTAACCTTCAGACGAAACAGAGCACTCTCTCTTGGTAATGAGGGTGTACTTTACTTATTTATGTGTTTATCTGAGTACTCGCCCCATTTATAATACATGGGGCAGCACACCCCTGAAGACAAAATAACAGCAATTCCTCTTTTAATCCCTCTTTTCTTTTTTTAGCCCGCTGCCCCATGTCAAAGTCTGGGAGGACCTTTGTGGTTTGGATGGACTATTGATTTGGTCTAAATCAATGACCAATGGCCAAACTAACTGACCATAACTCTAAATGGGTCACTTGTAAGTTTAAACATACGCTTAAGAAAATTTTTTGTATTTACTAAAAATTTACCACTCTGTTGTGACAGATGGAAAGAATAATTTTAAAAATATATCTTTTATAAGATTTTTCACAGCTGTGTCCATAAGCTCTTGTCAACACCATCAGATATTTATGAAATATTTTTAAATCAGGCAATATCAAAGTCAGCCTTGTACATGTGGAAAATCTGTTTCTGCTGGACAGTGATGACAGAAGAATGAGTGGAGATCAGTTTGAGATCATCCTGTGTTCTCAATCCCATCATTCATGAATGTGAATGTTATTATATAACTATTTGACATGACAGAACACATAGTTTTTGTGTCTTACATACAGTATTGAGCTAAACTAAAGTTTTTTAATTTAATGTTATAATAACTTACTGTTTCACCTCTGTACTTTATTTTGTTGTGACATGCATAACTTCATTTTGTAATGTGAGTTTTGTGAATTATATTTATATTGACTAACTAGTAAGGTATTTTTTTAAATAAATGTTACATTTTATGATGTTTTTATGCATTTCAAACTGACTACAACTGCTTAGCACTTCATGTGTAAATATATCCTTTTGTATACATCAACAACATGAATGACTACTTCCAGTACTCTACAGTATACATCACAGCTGTGGTGTCCTAAAGTCCCAACATGCATTGTGTTGCTGACATCACATTCAGACTAAAGCCGAGACTCTTCGATATGTTTGACTCTTATTTTGTAAATATTCACTGGAGTAACAAGTGTGAGGTCCTGCCTTGGTAAATAACATTTATTACCTACAAAACAAAAGTTATGAATGCTAAATACTTTAAAAAAAAAATTGTTATTTTATGTATTCAGATTTACCATGAATATTTTACTTTGACTGGTGCTTTGAAAAGCTGTTCAGGCCTTATTGTCGTCTTTTCATAGGCTGTTGGATAAACAGGATCAGTTTAAGTTTCCTAAGCTCCTAATATCTGTATAATGCTAACAGAATGATGTAGCTGAAATTAGATCCAGGTAATTATTCTTGGCTATTAGTCCATTCATCCAGAATCAGATGAAAAGACAGATAAAAATGTAATTTTATAAAGATGATAGAGATACAGTAAGGAAAGAGGATGATAAAGAGAAATATTGATTTCTATATAGAAAAAGATATTTCAGGAGGAATCCACATGGCACAGCAGTCGGTGAAACCATAATGGTCACAATGGTAAAAACATGAATGAGAGAATGCTTTATATTTATTGCCGGAGGCGATGAACTAGGTCGTGTGAATCCGAACAGGCTGTTCCCTACCCTTAGACCCGCCGTAAAGGATGAGTTCTGAATGCTTTGATTATTGTATTATTCTCACCTTCATCCACAAACACTGGAGAGCCTCCCGTAAGAATGTAATCTCTCCCAGGGGAAGCAGTGACCATGGCTGCCATTTGATTTTCTGTCATGGCTGTGAGTCCTAATGAAAACTAATGTCGGTCAAAAGGAAATGACTTGTTAAAAGTAGCAGGGCTAAAATTGAAGAGGGTGTATATGATATTACAGAGCCGCCCGGCTCTCCATCGGCCCCCGGCACTCCTCCTTTTCTGGCCATTTATATTTGAATGTTTTGACAACCTTGTAAATTGCAGTATTGATCGATGCCATGGCAAAGAATAGAAACACAAAGTCGTGAGGGACAACTATGCATGTGTGTTTGTGTGTGTATGAAGGACTATGGGTGTGATTCAAATGAATGATATTACAGCCAATGACCTTTGAGATGTGCTGAAGAATCTCTCTGGCTTTAATATGAGCCTCATTCATAATGCTGTCAAGAGAAATTAATACAAGCAAGTGTCATTATGATTTAAGTGTGGTTCAACAACCGGCTGAAGAGGAAGATGAGGATAAAGAGAAAATATAGGGAGGAATACAAGAAAAAAAGAAGAAAATGATTGAAACAAATTACACTGACAAAGCTGAAGAGTGTAGATATGTATATGCAAGGGGTATTCTGGGTGAGCAGACCAGTCAGTTATAAATACAGCAATAAATAACTTTGTTTCAGCAATAAATAACAAAGACTTGTTTCATACACGCCTGACCTGTTAGGAATTGCCAGTGAGATCTATAATACCTGGAGAAGCTTTCCTGATGCAGAAGTATGTGACCTGCATGCTGCCATCTTTGCTCTTAGATGCTCAGTTTTGGAAACATTTGATGAGCCAATCACTTAACACCTAAATGTCACGTGACTCTGGAGCCACAGAATTGGCTTTTTGCTGGCAACTGTCATTATGTAAAGTCCATTGATTGCTTTAAGAGCTTTTAGAAAACTGCTCGTTGGTAAAACCTCTACTGTTACTACTGACTGTTGTTACTTTTGGATGGCCATCATTGTATAAATATGATCTCTTCTCCAGAGTGGTGTAGTTATCTCATCTACAAGCAGCAAGGGCCGATTGCTACAGCTAGCCAACCGAACCTTAATCCCTTGGTTTTAAGTTGTTTGATATCTTGGTCCAGACCCAAGTTTGATTTTATGCTCTTCTTCTCCAGCCCATAATGTCCGAGATGGTAATCTGAGTAAGTGTTCAAACACTGTGTGATAAATGGCCTGTGGAAATCCACAGCTATTCTTTAGCAAAGCTTGGATTCGTTTTTCCTGTCACTCATTTGAAAGTGTGAAGCATCCAGACAGAGAAAACCTAACGCTACCCGTTCCATCCCTGTCACTCCAGACAGAAAAATGAGAGCTGGACGGGTAAGAGAGGGCAGCTACAACATAAACCAATGAGTGTTTGCCACGGTTTGAACAATAAACAAAATTTGAGAACGCTGGAAATATAGTGAAGTTGTAATAGAAAAAGAACTGGCAAGTCAAAACCATTTTAGCAACTACAATTCAAGATATTTAGGACCAAAGCACTGAAAGTGCCAAGGGCCCTATTGTTTTCCTTAGGATTTTAATTAATGCTTTCTTGTTAGTGGATAGATGCTATGTTGGCTCTCAGGTACAAGCATGAAGAGTTGCAGCCAATGATGTGTCAAATGTTAAAGCAACTAACCAGCTTTTTGTCTGAGCTGTTTACCAGCTGCCAATATACAAACAAATGTTGATGCAAAAACACAGAAGGAGATCCACTAGACAATTTTCAACATTTACCTCAGATTTATGTTAGCCACGGCGCAGCTATTACTGAAGCACTTTTAGAAATGTTCAAATCCATATTGTAAATATAACTGAAATTCAGCATTTTCTGAAGAGAATATGTAAGATGCCACGGTTCTAGGGGTTGTGAGTGACTGACATGGTGTTTTTTGTGTATGCTGTATGTTTACTGGCCCAAATCTGCAGTTTCTCAACCTGATTTTTTGGCTGTTTAGTTATATGTTGTATGTGGGATTGCTTAGAAAATAACATGTCTCCTAAACAAGCCACATAATTTGGGTATAATCCATGTCTGTAAGAAATGTTAAGGAGTTACATGCTAAAGTTTGTTGAAATTCCATTCTTATATATGAACAAATAGTTATAGTTGCCTTAGCAAGCACCTGTAAAATAATTGCCGAGGTGCTACCAACAAATGTTCTATACTAAATAAAAATAATTCACTTGGACAAGTTGAATCAAACTGTCTAAAACCAAGCCGTGCCAATTACAAGTGCAAGGACGACCGCAGCACATGCTGTCCAGGCAAAGGTTTAGTTAGTTAAAGTAGGAAAGTCTTAAAAAAAGCAAAAATTAAGACCATTTTGGGCCAATTATTCTTGACATATTATGACATTATTATGACATATATTTGGCAATTCCAAATTTGGGTGAAAGTTATGGTGAAGATGAGGTTGCATTATTAGTCTTCTCAATGAGGCAAAGGGCGCGGTGGGGGATTAGCATTAACATAATTAGCATTGTGTAGTGAGAGTTCAGTAACTGTAGCCTGTGAGACTTCATTCAGTGCTAGTAGTGTCGGGCCCCATGCGCTTTATTCGTTACATTCTAAGAATCAAATTACAGAGCTCAGTACCGCTTTTTACATGATTACATTGGATTGCACTGCACTGTGCTCAATGATTGGGCAAAACAAGTTTTATGAAAATTCATATGAGCAAAGAGTAATGGCATCTCTTCTTGTGCTCCTCTGAGACACGTTTAGAGGTCTCATCACCATCACAGCATTCTCTTGTGTCATTTCACTTGCCATCCATTGGAAACGAGTCATTATGTACTCAAGAAACAGCGGCGTGTTTCTATATTTATTTATTACTTTATTATCATGAATATGCTACAGCCTAAACTTGTTAATATTCTTGTTGGAGGGTGTAAAGGGAAACTCAGAGGAGCTGGTGTGGGTCTTATCAGACCGAGGCAAGAGGAGTCGAGCTATTTATGAATGTTTCGGTTCGAGGGGCCCAGAAATATTTTCCCCACACACTTTTATTTTACATACATACACTGACACACACACACAATACAATGCAGCGTTTGTTTGTTTCACCATGTTACCATGGTCACTTTCCATCAGTGGTCCTTGTTAATGCAGGTCTTACATGTTTTCATGGTTTGGCTTGGATATTATAGACATGTTAACATGCTGTCTGTATTTCCTGCCTGTCAAAATATGCTAAAATTAGATATTAGATTAATATCATGGTTAATATAGATAATTATCTGATTTATTTAGCTCCCCCAAATGTGCATGTTGACCATGCCCTGAAGCATCTAAGATAAAAAAAAATACATAACACCTGTTAAACCCTGGAGTCGTTTTATTCAAGTCAGGAGTAAAACTGGTGTTTTCACAAATGCAAAGAAAGTCCAAGTATAAGCCTTCTGCTCTACTGGGAGATGATGGAAGAGATACAACAAGCTTTGGTTTTCAACCCTGTTGCCCTTATCAACAAAGTTTATATCCCCAGATCACCAAGCTTTTATCCAATTAACTTAATATGTATTTGGAGTTTTGGACATGCTCATTGTAAACCTAGAAAACTTTGAGTTTTGGTGAGCAGCCATATGTTATCTGTTCTTTTAGCTAACTGGTAGAGCATGTTGCCTGCAACCCCAAGGTCATGAGTTCAATTCCAAGAGAATGTACAAGCTCTTCAAGTGCACAGCTTGAGTGCACAGCAAGTTGCTTGCTGTATTTTGTTTTTTCAGAAATGGTTGTACTTTTCGTGCAAATCCATCTTGCCCGTCTCTCCTATCATTAACATTAATATAGTCTCCATGTTTTATCCAAATAAATTCTCACAGCCATGGGGACAACTAAAAATCTCTTACAGAAAATATTCACATTTATTTGGTCTCCAAGGGCCTAATGGTTAACTCTCTGATTGGCTTTGATTGGACTGAGTTTCAGGCTGTCATCTTAAACCTCAGAACTCCCAGCTGTAGACAGTAGGGGCTGCACTAACAAGTCGATTAGTTCTGCCACCAGTCAACTCACTGGGTCTGTGTCGATTAGTCACGGATCACCTGACTTTAGTTATCTGTAATTATCTGTGAATCGCACCACGACCATAAAAAAAGCAGTTGCAACCGAATAGCTTAATAAATACATTTATATCTGTCTAACCGGCTGGATAGCGCTGCACAAACCACAAAACCTAAGCTATCAGTTAAGAACCCCTTTCAGTTCCCCACCATTGCATGATTGCATGCAAATATGTTTTTTCCAAACTGTTAGTATATTCCGGCAGCTTTGATTGGCTTGATTAGATGTGTGTTGAGGCATGATGGACCAAATTAATACATTCTGTCATGACCACCCCGACAGCTCGCCTAGGGATAGACTCCAATGTTTACCCCACTGAGTTTCGGACAGGTGGAGTCTGGGATTTCTCGCATGGCACCCATGCAGCAAGGCATGCTAATCAAAATGTCAATGTCATAATAAGTTTAATGCCAGGAGTATAGTGTGTGTACATCCATCTCTCGCCCTCTCACTGCAAATCTCCAGTGCCCTTTCTTTGACAACCCGATGGCTCTCATACTCACTCGTGAAGGATGATAACCCGTAATGTTCATGACAAATTAATCCACTGGGGAAAAGCTTGTGACTGTGAGCCAGCAGTTGGCCATTGCTTTTAGTTAATCTGTCATTTCAGATTTGTGAATGTGTTTTGCAGGGGGTTGCATATATAAGCAGGAAATTTGTATAACCTGGATTAAGTGTAAGGCGTGGGAGTATGGATGCTAACTCAAATATTGTTATTAAATATTGAATGCTACCAAAGCAGCTAATTGAGTCTGAAATGTTGTGCAATAGAAGAAAGTTGTTAAGGATATTGAACATAATGTATGGAAATTTTAACTTCTGCCGATCAATCAAGGTCATTAGAGGAGTTCGGGAGTGAATGACTGTGTACAAATTCTGCTCCTTTTTTTTTTACTGGAATATTCTCAATAACTTCTACAGTGCAGATATCATTATAATGGGCACTTTTTATGATTTTTACATTAAATGTATCCATTATTTGGTTAAGATGCTTAAATATTACAAAATATCTATGTTATGAAACACTTTACAGTCTAATTCATTTCCTCTAAACAGGTTTATTTTAAATAAAACTTAAAAAACAAAAAGACAGAAAATATCATTATAACAGTTATACTACAGTATACTTTACACTACAGTTAGTGTATACAGCATTCATTTGTATTGATGTTATTTTGGACAATCTTGCCCTTTTCTATAGTTTTATTTAGTTTTGCCTTTTTATGCTCCTGTGTGATTTTAGTTTAAACAGTTTCATTTATATCCACAACCAGCACTGAGACACATCTGAGGCATCTAGTTTTATTTAACTATCATATATTTACCTTGTTTTTACCTTGAAGTATGTGAGGAGGCACAGACACACACAGGATGTACACACAGTGTACATACACACACATACACAGTACGGTCACACACAGTACATACACACACACACACACACACACTCACACACAGCACATACACACACATACACAGTACGGTCACACACAGTACACACACACACACACTCACACACAGTACATACACAGCTTTTCACTTTGGCTGCATAAACCAATTAACAGAAGCAAACAGACAAATGTTTACATGCCATCTATAGTCTTCAGTTTGATAACGGTTCAGTTTCATATACCTCTGCATTTAAAATAACTTCACGTTTCAGGTTTACTTGTGTTTGTTCTACTTCTAAGCATGTCTGTTTACTGTGTCTGGAAAGAACAGGATGATTATGTGATTATGTGTATACATGTGTACATGTTGTGTATAATGCAGTGAAAGCCAGACATTTCACTCTGTTGTTTGAATTAGCTGCATAATTGCAATATTCTGTTTGCAGATTCTGTTTCTGTTCTTAGTATCATCAAAATAGCTACAGTATGTCGATTGTGAATTCAGCTGAGCTCACTGATTTAAAACTTGAATTCAGATTATATTAAACTGACCTGATGTTGAATCTTGTATACCTTATATATAAAAGTTGAAATTGCTTAAATTATTTTGATAAGTTAATGTGAAAACATATGTTGCCATGACTTATTGATCACATCTATCACAACTATAGTAGAAAGCAGTTTCAGTGTGGACACAAAACTCTGCAAACATAGACAACAAGGCATATCTCAAAATAAAGACCCAATTCAAAACTGTTTCACTAAGATGTCAGCCAACAAACTTCTCGGCTTCCCAGTGGTTGTGCCTCTCCTGGCCTGTTGTCCCTGTGGGAGCCTCACAGGACAAACAAAATAACAATTAGTGGCTAAAAATATATGAGAGGAATCAATAAAAATACACTTTGACTGACAGTTTTCAATGACAACATGAGGGTTCACTGAAGACAGCAACATTTTGTGAGTGGGGTGAGTTTTGATTGACAAATAATGGCCCCGTAGACATTTGCCACTCAGCGCCAGGGGAGGTGATGGGCAGGCATTTCACAGATGTGGGGCAGGAGGGAATAATTAAGCCCAGACGCCTGAGGTAAGCCCAGACAGAGCAGGTTCATTAGCAGGGAGAGGACAGGGGAGCTAGAGGGAGGGGTGGATGGAGAGACGTTTTTGAGGGAAGCTGTGGGAAACAGGAAGTAAAGGAAGATGCGGAGCTCCCAGAGGATCCAAGATGGCTGCTTACTGAAGCTGGCTGTGTTCTCTCCTAAGGCTGTCAGTCTTTGAAAAATAAGACACCATGTAGGGAGGTGTTTAAAGCGTGATACATGCTACATGCATCCTTTTCTCAGAAAAATGAACAGGAGAAAATGCAAAGGTTGTATGCTCAGCTTTCAGTCCTACATAAAAGAGAAACAGCCTTTAGAGCCGTTGGAACCATCAGGAATTTCCTATTTTTAAACCAGTGAAGGTTTTAGACCTTCCCATTTAGTTCAACAACATAAATCACATGCAGTCATATGTCTAATGTGAATTTTTACTTATGTGATGTTTACTGTCTACTGTGGTTGTCTGATTGTAAACTCATGTAAACTCACATCCTTGTTGTGGTTGTAGTGCTTCAACATAAAATTGTCAGCAGTTGTTATTACAAAAAAGCATTGGAGTGAATCCATCTCACATAGCCTACAAACGGATGCCATGATCAAACAGCTCTCAGATCAGCTATAGAAATGTTACTCCTGGAAACATTTTATAGAAAAAAGGCATCCTTTTTTTATCAGAACATTTTCAACATCATTTTGATTTAATTGCTTATTTGACATTTGCAATTTTGTCAAACCCTTTGGAGATAAATGATATGAGCTGTAAAAGCATATGAGCTGTATTTGCATGCAGTGAAAACAAATAGCTGCAACATTTTCAGTCTGATGTACAGTAGCTAGGTACATCTAGCTAGAGGTCATCTGTCCTCTTCATTTCTCTCTCTGAATCGCAGTGTGGTGTAGACCAGTCAGGAATCCGGTAGATGAGCGTATTTAGGGAATTAGCTTTAGGTAATTAGCATTAGGAAGACCCCTTTGAGCTTCCCGAGGTCCAGGATCAAAGGCAGAGCTTCAGACAGCTGAAAGCTGGGATCCAGAGGGCTTAGAAGCTCATTAGGACTGTTATTATCTGGGACTGGAAAATTAACTACCTGGGAATTATCATTGAGCCAGTTCTTACAAATCCCAGGAACGATTTAGCTCCCAGACTGTGCTTTCCTCGCTACAGAAATATGGAGCGATTGTTTTAAAAATCCTCTTAACTCTGTGCTGTCATTAGAATGTTTTCAGTTTCATCTGTGCACTTAAGCAGAAAAGAATCTGAATTCACATTGAAGAATGTGAATATTATTTACAGTTAGAGAGACAGAAGTTATTTTACATTACTGCAACAGTTCAATTATTAAATCTATCAGCTTCTCATACAGTCATAGCAGAGATATGCTTGTGTGGCCAAACCTTTCACTAAATGACAGAAGGTCTGACACAATGCTGTTTATTCTTGCAAACAGCCACTCACATTATATGTATATATATTGTCTTGCATTCAGATTGTGGGCTGGGTTATCAGAGAAAATTAATATTGCACCACATTAACAGATAAAAAAACAGGAAACAGGACAAACAACTGGCATGATCCACAAAAAATTATGAAGAAAACACATAGAACAATATCTTAAAACATGTAGAGAGTCATATAAAGTACAGTATAGTAGAAACAATTTCATAGACATAACTACATCAACAAAACTTTGGTGATCATTTCATCATCAAACTTACTCTCTGAAATGCAATCAAACCAGCCAATCAGATTGGAGCTGGTGATTTCAGGGGACGGTCTGGGAATGGATTGTGGGTGGTTTCTTAGGCGAAGACTGTAACTCCACCATGTTTCTTCAGACTGACCACTAATACTGTGAATGGAAGTGTTTAAGTGTTTATTGCAGAAATATTATTTCACATTGAGCTAATAAATAATTTTGTATTATACACAAGATAACCCAGCTTGTCCAGGCTTTAGATGTGAGCTGTTCTGATACATCCTGGGGCCCGATCTAGACCATGACCTCTGAACTGGTGACCTTTCAGGATGTGGGTACAGCTGTATTTAGATTTATTATCACTGAATAGGAATGTGCAAATTCTTACTCTAAAAGTGTAATTAAATGCCACTTGATGATGGGCAAGGCGGCATTTGTGATGTTTACAGATTGTGTTAAAGTAAGCTAATAATAAACATTCACATTTAAGCAAATAAATTGTGTCATCTAGTCAAAGTTGCTACATTACGTGATACTGAAATATGTTTAACAAACATTTACAAATACAGGTGTGTAAATGCTGTAATGATCCATTCTGTTGATAATTGTACACCTGCACAAATACATGTGCTGTCATTTTGTTCTGGGCATCAGATGGCATGTAACACTTGGCTGGAGGCACATCCGACTTTAAATGGAACGCCGAATTAATCTGACAAGCAACATAATGACAGAGAAATCACAGAGTGGTAACATTGATTGCTTTATCCACCATATTTTTTACGCTATCAAAAAGCCATTATCATTATGCTGTTAAAATTTTCTAATGCTGAAACTCTGAAAAAACAAATGCGTTTGTTGCTATGATGCAAAAATGTCCCATTTAAAATCTCCCACACTGTAACTGAACAATATCACAAACAGGTTTTATTAATGCTTTTTTCGGCCATTGAATTCCCATTTCAGAAAAATGCCATCAAATTGCATTTGCGGTTTCTGGTTATTACTTTTTAAATATCCTCATTTGGATTTTTCATAATTGCTCTAAATGGCTTCTAGAGTAACATAATCAAACCATGATAGATCATGCAGGGCCATCTAACATAACAAGATTAATTGGGCTAAACTGACAAAAAGCCCATACGCCCATAAACACAGTTCCAAACCTGTGGAACACACAAGCAGATTTTTTTAGAGTCTTTCCCTATGGGAACTAATGAAAGCATTTTTATTTACTTATTAATTTAATGTAGCTAACGTTGGACTGCCTGGCTTGTATCCTGCAGCTTTCTCACATAGCTGTTGTAAAACACGGTGAGTTTCTCTTGGGCATGTGTGTTTTAATTGTTAATCCAAACACAGGACTGTATGTGTTACACGTCTGCCTTGCTTTCTTGTTAACACACATCTCAGGGTGCCTGTTTGTGCATGGAAACACAATTCAACACAGCCGTCACGTCATGGTCAGGTGAGGTCACTGGGGATTTCTCGCCAAAGCACAAAATTCACCAGCACACTTCTGCCTGTATTTGAATCACAAACTCTCACAGACACACTATCAGTCCACGTTTCAGGCCTCGTGTTTTGCAGAGCTGAGGAAAGTCAGATTAAATATAAATCCTCTGAGGTGAGATTTCACCTCTGCAAAAGAAATAAAGAGAAACAGTTAACCTATTCTGTGGGCTAAGTCACAGCAGTGCGCTGTCATCTATATTTATCATTACTGAAGTGTTAAGCTGAGTGTATGTGAGTCTCTAGAGAACAAACAACTGGCAGTTTCAGTCTAGGTAGCTGCTGCTATTCTTATTTTTCCTTTCCTCGAACCCATGCCAAATCGAGTAAAAAACAAAACAGTTTTACAGTATGTCGTTTGGTTCTTTATCATAGCAGTCATCTGGTAAAAATAAATGTGACATTTTCCCCAATTAAATAAAAATAGCAAAAAATAATATACAAGTGAGATAAGAAATACTTTGTTAAACACGGAATGACCAGGAACATGTTTTTACAGTGGTACAATTTCTGAAAAGAGAATAAAATGCCTTATGGTTCTACTAATTGGCCTCCTGCAAGTTCCTCAAACAGTGAAATAATTCGATATGTTCTCACTAATACTTCTCCACAGATGATCTAAGATGTCATTTTTGTTCAGACCCCATCTTTATTACCTTAAAAACCTCTTAATAAACCTTTATTGCACACCAAGAGGGGTCCTGTCTATAAAAAGAGGATTTAGAGTTTCTGTGTAATAATAACGTGGCTCTCACATTTAGTACCAATCAAGGCTGTTAGATGAACCCTCCACTGGATATCAGCTGGCAGCGGGCCGATTCACAGAACGCTGGTTAAACAGTGTTAAGTAGTGCTACCATAGAGGTTATTTTATTCAGTCTTGAGTCGGACTGCCTAATAAATATACATGAGGCTCAAAAGAACAGCCCACAGTAACGCAGATGATACATATTTGTCTTTCTATGTTGACCTTGTTGATTTAGTCCATCTTGTGAGTTTACTTGCAACATCATTGATCTCAAATGCATCTCAAAAGTAAGGTTCTGTGAGGAGATCTCTTCTTATTAGAAGTTGTATTTAGCTCGGTGTAGGTTTCTTGAGTCTTTAGAGAATAGAAAAGTTCTTGAATAGAAAAAAGAAACGGTTATGATTTGCTCGCACCTTATGATGTTCTGACCCCCGTGTGACTTTCCCTTCTCTTTAAAACACAAACTGTGCTCTGTTCAAAGTCCTTGGAAGTGCTACAATAGATTAATGTGTGAAAGGGCCATCAGTCTGAAAAATCTCTCTTGGTTTTGACTCTGAGACTTTTAAGAGCATTTAATAGTTGGTCATTAAAGCCCATTTCTTGTCCTGCAGAAAAAGTCAAAATAATTTTGAATGTTTTTTCCTGAACATGCGACTTTAAATGTGCTTTTTTGGTGTTTGGCATCTCTGCCACAGCATTTAGCCACCATTAATCCTGCGCCAGCAATTGTTACATAGCAATTATGAAGACAAATTGGGCTCTGACAGGACTTTGGGTGGGATATAAACTTGGACCAGGATTGATTAGGGAGATTTTAATACACAACAATAAACCCCCCATTAAAAAACAAGAGCAGTTGTGTTTCTGGTACACTCTTTATCATTTTGATGGTGAAGAGAAATGGCCAGAGGAGTCAGTGTGTGTCCATAATGCATCATGTTGATGTTAATTAGTCATGTGCTGCTCATTTACAAGTGTTTGAAGTGAACAGAATTTATTGCCAACCAGACTTTCCATGGCAAGCAGTGTGAGGTGATAAGGACTGCGTTTGTCTCATTTTAACAGTGTTTGTGTACATACTTAAGTGTTAAGTTAATATTATTACCTGTCAGATTTGTACAAGTTACCTTAACAAGGCTTGTCAGTTCACTTGGCGGCCATATTTACAATCATAATGCATCTCCTATCTCTTTTAATGTGGAAAATCACCAAAAATACACGCCAATGAAATCAAAGGTATTGCACATTTTGGATATCTTCCTTATTAGACACACACAATCCAGATCTTCAGTCTCTATAATGAGTAAAAAACAATTTGCATTAAAAAGCCATTGAACAAAACTCATTCGGGCTCAATCAAGACACGGTCAGTAAAGACATGACATACCACACAAACAAATTACAAAACAAAAGTCTCATGTGCAAAATGACACTGAAAGAATTAGCTAGGACTAATTCCAGGACTAATAATGTTACAACATATTGTATGATGTCTCTCTGACTGACATCAAAATCAGTCACGTCAACAAAGATCATGAGAAACATGTAATTGTTCTTTGTAATTTGCTACATGCAATGTAAATGTTGCAGAAACTTCCAGAGCACATGTTGATGTGGGAAGGATGCAAGTCACAGTCTTATGAAATATTAAATTTTAGCTCGTTTCAAAACACCCCCACAAAGCACACACACGCTCTTAGTTTCAGACATTAGTTGATTTTATTGAAGAGGTTTTTTTGAAGGGCAAGTTGATCTTAAAGCCATCAGAAAAAGAGCTGAGTGGAAATTAAACATTGATTTTTCTGCTTCTAAAAGCGGGTTGCATGTAGCCTCGACTGTTAAGCGCAGAGCGATGATTGTTGTTACAGTTCATCTGTTATTGTTAAAAGCGGTTTCTTCTTGGAATTGTTACGGATTGTATACTTTTGAGGTCCAATATCAAAAGATTTCATTATAACAGAATTACTGTACTACTAGTAACAGAAAAAAAACTTCTGCGCTCTTACTAAAGTAACAAAGAAACATTTGGGGATATTTTTTGAGAACAATTTCTTTCCCACAGGCAGAAAACCTCAAAAAATGTGTCATATTTTGTGATCTTTCCATTCAGAACTGGAAATATTTACTTTCTATCCGAATTTGACAGAGGAGGGCACTTCATCACCTGATGCTCAGAAGATGCTGCAATTCTGCCATTAGAGTCGCAGATGTTCAACTGTCAACAAAAAGTCTTTTGGCAGCTGCATTGCAGACAGTAAAACAATAGTATGCGAGACTAACATTTTTTGCAGGTGTACGATTATCAGATAAAAGGATTATTAACTGTAAACCTTATTTATCATGTAACTAATAATATCATGACGCATGTTTAGTGAATGTTTATCATTAACTGTGTATCTCCATAGTTTCAGCATAGACCCATCATCCAAATTGGAGTGGTTTATTTCTTCCTCAGTTTCAAAGCTGGAAGTCAGATCTCAGGTGGTGTTTCTTTGCATTATTGGTAGGATAGTTTGGAATACCCCAGCACACATATGAGAACAAAACACTTACTGTACAGACTTGTGCCACTACACTATCTTGGTTAAAAAGGCACAAAGATTGTCTGCAGAGCAGAATTACCAAAATACAATCTGTTTCCTTTTTTCCCAGTATTCTTGGCAGGTTTTGTAGTCATTCAGTTTTTAAAACTAGCTTGTATCAACTCTGTAAACCGACATGTATTTCTCAGTGCTACAGATGGAAGGGCTTTCAGGTATTCAGGGCTGTCAACAGTAGTGACTGATAAGACAGCTCAGAGCTTCTGTGAAACACACCATTATTGAATGAATAATAAAATAAATGTGGCAGAACTTGGTACGGTAGACCCACTGGGAATATCTCATAGATCACCGGTATCATATATCAGAGCACAGAAGAGAATAAATATGAATACGATAGATTCAGTTCCTCAAGCAATCAATAAACAGAGCTTTCCCTCATCTGTGGAGTTCTGAGCTGTCTGTAATACAACAGAAGTGACACAGGGCTGCTGTTACCTACACATTCTCATTTATTTACAGCTCGACAGTAGATCTCTTACACAGGTGCTTAGATTCATGTCATAGGTTAAAGAAAATTTCCAGTGTTGAACATGAAATGCAAAAATTTCTTGGGATGCTTTAGTTTAATCGCCAACGTGGCACGTTCTGCAGGAAAAGATAAACAGTGAAAAAAGGATTCTGGAATTAGACATTATTATGAACCTATAATCCATAGAATTGATTGACCTCTGAACTTGAAGTTAACTATGGAGTGATTTGTTTTTAAATAAAATGATTTAAGATTACTGTTATTTTTTAATGGCCAAGTCACAGAACAGAGAAATATTAAACATAAGGAACATAAAGCATTTCTAGAGAAACGTCATAATCGTAACAGAAGCCATTGCCATATGACAGTTTGATTATTATAGTAACTACAGCAACAGAACTGTATGATTACTGGCTTTTTGAGGATGTAATGAAATAATATGTGTTCATGTGTTGCCTTTGATATGTTCTGTTATGGATATTTACCTGTTAAACATAACTGTTGCTCTGAACTGTGACCACTGCGCACTGGTCCTGCCTTTACATGCCACAGATGCACTGGTGATTGGCTTTATAAAAACTCACAGGTAAGAAAACACCCAATAATACAATGACAAGTACCAGGCCAACTGAAAGAATCAGCTTGATCTACACTGCCGTATATTCGTGTCTTGGTGTTTTCAGTCTGCAGAACATAGAAGAGGAAGAGAAAACAAGGTGCTTGTCAATTCAGTCTGTAAAGAGAAAGACGATTTCAGAGGGGGATTGTGGGTAATCTTTACAGCTGTACAGTCTGTAGTGGGGAAACACAGAAACTGAGGTTGTCAACAAAATTATACTTCATGTGAAATGCATAAATTGTTTCTTTCCTGTTTTTAATTTAAAGAAGGTGGCACAGAATGTCTTCTCATATAACAATGATCATTTAAAAATCCCAATGTTGTTCACCAGCTATTTTACTTTAATCTGATGTATGTCGGAATGGCAGGAGTCTAGAAAAATGTTGTGTTTGTTTGACATCTAACATTACAAATCCCTCTTACTAACGCTTGAGTTTATCCATCTGAAATTGATTGAATTGTGATGAATACAAAGCGTTGCGTATTTAAAAGTCATGTCTGTCGTGTTTTAGTGTTGTCTTTTATTTTAAAATCTTGTTTTGTAGTACATGTCCCTGGTATTTGTAGTCTTTAGTGTCACCTCGCTCTAACTGTGTCCAGGTGTTTCTTGTTTCCCTTAATTAGTCTGAATATATATATATATATATATATATATATATATATATATATATATATATATATATATATATATATATATATATATATATATATATATAATTTATATATATATTCCCCTCTGGGGAGGAGTGTTTTCCCTCCTCTGTTATTGAAGGTGTTTTTAGTGTGTTGGTTCATGGTCAATGGTTTGACTTGTTCATGCTATGGATTATCTTTATGTTTGGTATAATTAACTCAACTTTAAATTTGCATATAGATCCAGTCTCTGTTTCATGTTTGAACAACATGTTACAGTGTGATTGGAGGACAGCCATTAAAAAAAAAGTAAGGGATTTGTGATGTCAGCCAAAATGGAAAGTAGTTTCAGAGGCAAAGCAAGTTTCAGTAACGATTGTGATGACAAAGGGAGGTTTTATTAAGACCAGAGGCATGCATTTTTTTTTAACTGGAATGTGTTTTGATGTCATGCCTACAAAAAAATAATTTTGCCAGCCCGCTATTGCGAACTGACATCGAACCTGCATTATATATGTGTGACAATAGAGCATTTGATTAAAAATACATCTGTGATGCAACAGAAATATTTTAGGACTCTGTCTTTAGTTAAGGACATGCCACTCAAAAGACGAACAGACAAGCCAAGCAGACTCCGTCTTCTTTCTGGAGAAAAAGACAATAAATGCTCATCAATATTTAATCTGCTAAAAGCTGGGATTTAGGGGGTAAAAGGCTCAGATCTCCTATTTAAAGTCTTCTAGAGGTTGTTTATATACAGCCTGTAGAGACCAATTCATTTCAGGAGACACAGTCCACTGCCGGGCCCCAGCAGGCCCGGGGTGGCGTCTCTCTTACTGGAGTGGGATTACAGTAAGATCGGAGTCTGCTCCATGATTGGATTGTGTGTCAGTGAGAGATCCCAATGCATCACTAATGGATCTGAGCAGGCCAGTCAGGGAGGTTCACCTTGCTCCTGTGAGACAATGGTGCCAAATTGCCTCACCGAGCTGAGAAAAGTGCAGAGAGGAGGAGAGAGAGATGGACAGAGGGAGCGAGAAAAACAGTGGAGTAGAGATTAGGAGTTCCACGTCCAAGAATGAGAGAAAAGAGAAAGTTAGGGCTGTCAACAGATTAGCCCTTATGATCTAAGACTTAAAAACAAGCTTTAAAAACAGATTTAAAATCTTATTTTCCCTTCAGAACATGCTCCCTTGACCTAATCAAAATCAGTTTGACTGATCCTAGTAAAGCAGTTTCTAGCAGCTGATCTTTTCAACTGGAGCGATGTAGCTTGCTCGTATCTAAATCGTGTTTCTCAACCTGGGGGTCCAGGGCCCACTGTGGTGCCACAGTCTTCTAAGGGGACTCAAGGTTAAATTTTTTTTGTTTTTTTTAAATAAGACAAAACTAGCATTAAAATAATCTTATAAAACTTATAAACTTAAACTTATAAATCTTATAAAAGCTTGTGTTTAGCTGTTGTCCAGACATCTAATATGTTATAAAATATTTATGTGATGGGCTATAGATGCTATAACTTGTGCACTGTTTAAAAACTGCTACATTAAATTTTGCAGCATTAAACTTTCTGTAAGAGATTTGGTACTTCTGTATAAAATTCTTGCCATTGTTTCTGGTCTGCAGACAAGTGGCTGCGCTAATTATCCACATTGTCATTTAACAGACAGCCGGGTGAGTGAGTGATCTGCGAGCGACGCACATTATGGATTTGACCTGTCTGTTTCATATAGAGCATAGTCTGGGGGGTTTCAGCATCCACTGACATGAGCGGAAGCCCAAAGGATTTTGAGGTAAACACAGTGAGCTGTCAATCAAACCCAATCACAGATGTGAACAATACTGCTGGGAATCACTTCTCACTGCATGATAAAAACAATAATAAAAACAAGAATGAGTTCATCTGACTTATATCACTTACTTTAATCTGATGAGGCCGTGTTGCCAGATGCTGTTTAACTGCCATAGAACTCTGCCCAAAACAGACGTTTTGTGAAGAGTGAGTTAGTGAATAGACTCTATGTTGATCTCTTTCACTTGTTTTTATGCTCTTATTCAGTTTTATGTATTTGTTGTCATGCTGTTTTTGTTCTTTTTCATTGTCTGTGCCCAGTGTGCTGCACACTCGTGAATTGTGCTGAACAGCAAATATTGCTTTCATTAAAATGGACTGAGTTTTGCGTGTTCATTTGTCTAAAGTATTCAAAGTATCCACAGTAGCTTTAGTAATTATGTATTATTCATATGCAAAAGCATAATGTGTGTGTGTGTGTCCGTGTGAGTGTGTAATATGTAAATGTTAGGAGTTGAATACAATAAAAGCAGTTCTCATTGGGACTCATTGTTTTTAATGCACAGACATTAGAGGTGAAACTGTTCAAACATTGAACCACACACAAATTATTTTAATGACTGGTGTTGATGAAATGAACATTCAAACACTCGTATTATATATTGTATTGCATATATATATTTATGGATTAGAGAAAGATGCTGTATCTCACAGTCTCAGCCTCAGATGGCCCCTCACCACAGAGCACCCCATTTATTGAGTAACATTTACAAAACCATTCAGAGCTTTTGTCAAATGTCAATCTGATAGCAGATTAAAGCAAAACTCATCAAGTGCTTTCATTATTTCAATATGTGTGATTTTTTTAGGAATTGAACTCCTGACCTAGTCAGAAGCCTGGCTGTGTGGTATCCCACAATGCAATGTGCTCATCTTGATTTGACTTCATTCCCAGTGTACTGAATAACCTGGTTTTACACTACACATCTGTGGATAAGAGATAAAATAAAAGGACAATTTTGCAATGATAATTGGTGAATGGCGTCCAATGATAATTGAACCATAGCGATTGCATCATGAGGTCATGTGATGTATGCAACCATTTATTATTGTGTATTGCTTACATGTAATTATACTACTTTAAAAATAGGCAGTATAATTTTTCATTCCTGGGAGAGAGAAGGATTGTAGGAGGATGTGGAGGTGCCTGGGTCAATACAAACAGCTCTCCTATGAATAGGAGCAAAATTGCCAACTTGAAAATTTGAACATCGAACAGCGAGTTTCACGTTATCAAAGCGAGTCCTGAATCTCTGCTGCACTTACATTCAACACATCAAAGTCCCGAGTGAAAGCTGATGTTGGCAGAACTTACAGCGTAAGTGAGGGATACTTGCATTAATATTCATGAGCACTATTTGAATAGGGTAGTTCTTGCTAACAGGGGCATTTCCTGCCAGGAAACATAAAAGGTTGTTTTTCTCCTTAAGTTCATCATTTTAGCTTTGGTTATTCACCTTTAACACATACAAAGTACAGTAAAGTTCATAGCTTTTATCATAAATTCATTGTGTACTATAAGAAATGTTCTAAGGAAATCGGTTTGAGAATGGTGTATGTGTCTTATGTTTATAGGTAATGCACAATCATTTCTGTACTTTCTGTAAAGCTGTGTTGTCCTCAAAGCCTTTAGCTTTGTGCATCTTTTTAATATAAACCCAACAACAAAACAAAATTGTGAAGGTAAATGTGTAGTCCGTATCCCCGCCCCCTGTCTGCTGCTCCAAACTCCATTAATATCTCCTGAATCAAAACAGCAGCACTGGCCTTGTTCCTTTGTGTATGTGTGTGTGTACAGAGCAAAGCGAGACAGAGCATCTACAAGATCCATATTGTGTCCAGCGCCGCCGGAGACGCATCCGTCCTCGTGCATTACAATGAATTTACAATTGTAAGAAGACAATGATGAATTGAATGCAAACTATTTGTCCTCAGTGCATTTATCACAAGCTTTATCGGTTTGAACTGAGCCAATATGGTCACATTAAATGACTTAAACAGCAGTTACAGTCACTTTGTCCTCTGCAGGCCAAAGCTGAACAGAACAATCAAGGTTCTTCCACGGCTGGATGTGACACTAGGAAACGATCCAAGTCTGAACAGCAATTAATACTTGACTTTTTGCCTCGCTTAAAAAATTGATCAAGGAAAGCATAATGTCCAGAGGATATATAATCAGTGCTGGGGAAGCCACTTTAAAACTGTAGATATTAATAATTTACAATGGTTGAACCACAGTCAAACTGCCCTTTTAAAACAAGTAATTAACGTAACAATTTTAAATTAAACAGTTAAATATAATGCTCAACTAGAAAACACTTTCTTTTAAATAACTGGAGCTTCAATGTGAGCACTTGTGTGAATTGTTCATTTGTTAACTTGCATTACCATCCAAAATAATCGCTAATTATTTTCAACCTATCATAAAAGTGCCACTTATGTCACGGGAAAAAGTGTTTTAGCAACTGTCACACCACTTAAATGTAGTTTAGTAGGATATCTACCTTGTTATGGAACAGACATGGCAATATAATGCATGCATAAAATACTGACTGTAGAGAATCGACTCTGCGTGTAATGCATGCATGATAATGCAGACTCTTTGTGTATTACAGGTTTTAGTGAAGATGGGATTTGTAGTCTTTCGTATGTGATGCTTTGAGCAGATGTTTTCCTCAGATGTGGTTCAGCTGGTAGTCATTATTGTTATGTTTTTGCAGAACAAATGCAGCAGGACCTACTCTATCACAACACTGAAGGGAACTGATGGTTTTGTTAGGAGGGGCGTCACATGTGACACGAGCTGCTTGTTTCCTGCTATTTAACCTTTATTTATACAGAACAGCCAAATGAAGCCCAGAAACAGCTGTGTCTGCTAGTTTTACTTTGTTCAGTTGCTGCTTTGTGTATTGCTCATATATTAAATGTCCTCTGCTGCTTTTGAAGAAAGAAATTAGCTCCCGAACGGCTGGTGAATTGACAGAGTCATGCTATTTCAAACCGCGCATACACCTTGTACCCTTCATAACCAGCTTTTTGACTGCATAATGACTTAGGAAGGTCTGGCTAACTTCACAGGTACAGCTAAAGGGCGATGCTGCAGAGGCGGCCTTGAGATAAATTTATGTTTAATGCAGCGTCAGGAAACTGATGTGTTTTTGAAAAAGTTAGATGGGGAATCATCAGCATGATCTACATTGCAATGCAGAAACCGTATTCCTCCCCTCATGTTCAGTAACTGGAAACAACGATATACCTGTAACCTGTGCAACTGTTTGAAGTCCCGGAATGGGAGGGATTATTTGAGCCTGTACATCTACAGAAATACCGCATCTGTGGATCTGCAGTGCAGAAATAGAAAACCTTAGAGGCCCTGTTTACACCTGAAACATCTAATCCACTGTACCACCAGTGTGTGCACAGTCCCAAGTCATCAAAAGCCAAAAACAAGCTAAAATATCTACTTTACTTTGTTTAGAAGCTCTCCAATAAAATTACAAAAAGTCACTGAGAAAAGTCTGTGCTTGAAACTGGACCAGCCACACATTATGTTTCTGCATTTTTTTATTTCAAAAAATATTTTTCATAACTTGCCTGTATTAAAATGTTGACTGCAAAGTCTTCTTTGCAGCAATACACATAGAAGTGCTACAGAAATGGCATGAGTTGAGTTGTTTTTCTGAGGCTGGTGTCATCTGGAGGCTTTTGCATGCATGAATGACAGATTGAGGATAAGAATAGGTCATTTAGGAGCACGAGGGGAGGACTCCAAGAGAGACCGCGAGATCTGTGCCAGGTCAAGAACTACCAGTGGCTTCTCCTCTTGCTAGAACCTGGAGAACACAGTGCCAATCAAAGAGACAGAGGACTGGAGGAGACGTCCCAGGTGCACAGAGCTGCTGGAAATGTCATTTTAGAAAGAGATGAGATAGAGCCAGTGGCAAGCCAGTCACAGAAGAACCAGTGGTAGTTCATTTCAGGGCCTCAAAGGGAAAGAGTGAGAAATAGAGCAGGGCTTGAAGAGCAGGGTGTGAGGTAGAAGTACACCACAATGTTACATAGACAAAGAATGAGATGAAAACAAGGAAATTATTGTGCTGTTAGAATACAGTAGGGCTGTGTGGTATGATGCTGTATTACTGTACAGTGTTACAGTAAACATATGCAGACCGGTAGACATTCTGCACGATTAATAAATCTGACACAGAGCAGAAACCGCCAGTTGTTTGCAGTTGCTAAGCAACATAACAACTAGATACATCAGCATACAACAGTGTCCATTCAAACCATCACAAGTGCATATATTAGCTCTTCTACAACAGCTCACAAAACCTGTGCTATATAATGTGAAGTTGTTCATGCACTGATGCCAGACTTATTTATTTCTAATGAATAATCTTTTCTTTTATTTTGCATCCATCCATCAAAAAATGTTATATTCATTTGTTAAATAATCACTTTAATTCCCCTGGTATGTGTATGCCATACATAAAATGTCACTTTACCATGATATATGATTCGGGTCCTACCACCAGGTACCAATTTTCAAAGACAGCCAGTCTGATATGATAAAACTAACATCCCTGTCTTGTTAGGTATAAGAGGGTAACAGGGTACTGCTGCAGGCCAGCAGGCACTTATCTGAGAGTGATAGGGTGTATATATGCACATATAAAACAATGAGCTTTCGGAAGGATATGCCTGTTTCTATAGTGTGTGTGTAATCTCAGAGCTCTGTGAATATGTGCAGTGCTGCGTGCACTCACTATCCACGCTTCATTTACTCGCTTTCTGTTCTGAGCTGTTCTGACTGATATCTGTTTATAAACTGGAAAACATCATATGATGCTTGCTGACCAGTACAATTTACACCAAATGTATGCAATTCTCAAAGACTGACCCAGAAAGAGGAAAAATAAATAAAAATGACATTAGTGTACAGTGCTGTTCATTCTAATGGTTTAAAACGAAAGGTTTCATAGTTGGAAATAAGCATAAAATCATTATTAATAAATAAATGTATCAGGCACAGAGGGTGTTGCTGACTGATGTGTTTTATTATTATTATTTAAAAAGAGAAAAGATTTATTTTTCTGTTGAAATAAACTGTGCATGGATAAATGTCATTGGCCCACATTTTTCAGGAGATTTAAAGCAATCGTCTCTGCATCTCGCTTCATCTGGCCCAGAGAAGAGCATCAGGACAGCACGCCACATTCCATTCTTCTCTCTTGATCTTCTCCTCCCTCTCTCACCAGGATGTTCACCTCTTCTGCAGGCTCTTCAGGACTGGAGAACGCTGACTCTCATCTGCTGACTGTGTGCTTTCTTGATTGCCTCTCTGACATTGACCAGATCAGGACACAACATGGCGAAAGAGCCTTCAGGGTCAGACCACCTTCATTTCTTCTCTTCTCTCGCCCTGGGCTATACAACAAACTCACCCAACATGCTATACAAGATCAGAGGTCCGCTTTCCCATCTGATAATCCCCCACGGCCCTGTCAGCCAAGACCCTTGATCTTAAACCTTGTTTCAGCTTCAATTCTAGCTCGTAGGCCTCACCTCTGCTCGAACCCACATAGGATGGATTCTCACATTAAATAATGCAGATCCCTGAGGCGTCTGTTTGTGCTGGATTTTGCATGAGGCTGTTTGGCTTAATGAATTAATTAGCAGCATCGTTAGTGCTGCAAAACTCAATGGTCTGGATCGTGTCTAACTTAGAAATAACATGCAAAGATATAATCAGCGCCTCTATACTGTAATTACTCTTAGAATAGTGTTATCCACTCAAGCTACTGGGGAAACAAACTGACTGAGGAGTAATTATACTGTCAGCGATACACCAGTAAGATATTGTACCTTCTTTGAATATGGCTGCACAAATGAAGCATAATGGTATGTACACAAATTTAGGAAAAACCAAATGGGTATTCCATGCGTGAAACAGTGCAGAAAGTGTTGTCTGTTATACAGGGATTCCATGTGCATGTGAGATGTTGACCTACTGTGGTGTGACAAGCTAGTCTTCAAAACAAGTATAAACAAAGCTAAGCTTATTATTTATTATTTTTACAATGAACTAATGAAGGAAAAAAAACTGTGATTACAAAACTGGCTGTAAACTTGGTAGACAGTTACTGTTTAAACACTCATAATATCTTTATATAAATCATAAGCTACAGTCCATAAACCTGTTATTTACTGTAATATTGGTAGGACATCTTGGTAAGAGGTACTGAAAATCAATAGATATGGGCTTCAAAAAATGCCCATTCATTTATCTCTGATTGAAGAAATCAGTTTTTTCTGCATTTGCAGGCGTGCTGTCTGTGGCATTGGTCATAAACCCTCTTGTGTCTTTTCTCAACAGGCGTCACTGCTTCAACACACCAGCATCAAGGAAGAGCAGAAGCCTGATCAAATAACATGAATGTTGGCACGTGGAGTGACAGGCATGGAGAAGCATTCATTACCACCCTAGGACCCCAGAGAAGCCATTCCTAACTAATCTTAGACCTGTGCTGAGAGTGAAGAGCAGTGACCCAATTCACACTTCCAGTATATCTAAATACATATTTTTCACACTTGAGTGGGAGCGAGGGCACGATTCCATGGTTAACCTTCACTGTGTGGAGCCAATCATCCCAGAAAAATCTTTTTGACAGCACAAACATGGAGGTTTAAAACATTCTTTGGTTGTAATTTTGCTGTGACTTTATGACCTTATAAAGCAAGGGACCGTGTTTTGCACATATTAATTAGTTATGATTACTGCCTGTAATAATACTTTCTCCCCTTTATCTTCTGCTGTATAAACAGAGCCACAGTTAAACAAGCCGTGTCACATACAGTTCTATTTACAGATATCTTAATTATTTTGTAGCAAACTTGAGAAAAAACAACCTTTTATGTTGCTCAAGCATTCAAGATAATATGACGTCCGATCTTCTGATGTGCTGAATTGAGTTTTTGGTTTCTGTGTTTATTGAAATGGGCACACGTATCAACACCCAGTAAAGTTTGTGATTGGATGGCACCGAAACATTTTAAAGGCAATTTACAGAACATTTTAAAAGGCTACAAAGAATTTCAGCAGCTTAGTCAAGGCTGCCAAACATTTTGAAAATATTCTGGCAGAAAGTTACAGATAAATGTCAAGATTTCAGCTGCTCATTGTTGTCGTGTCTTCACCTTGAATTTTAGCAGGTTTTTCTTTTTATCATTGTCAGAGATAGTAATGCACTCAGATGAACTCCACACAGGCTAATTCAATAGTGCCGTGGTTGTGATAGCATAAGAGCTCTGTTAAAAAGCCTGCATTCTTATGTGACTGGAGAACACAATGAGATTCTAATAAGTGTACAGGAACACGTCTCTAATGGCAAAGCAAACAGTCTCTTCAGTTTTGCCCATCTTTTGCTCTGTAGAGAGTGTACAGAACCTGAGGCCACCGCACACAGTCTGTTTTCAGTATTGCGCGGCTCTCATGCAGCTCCAGTTGCATGTCTAATGTATGTCCCCAATCAAATCATGAGATAAAAGCAGAACTCTCAATGAGTAAAATACAAGGCTCAATGAACTGCTTGATTGTGCAGTGTGCACTGAACTCTAAAGCTTCTTATCATTATGTACCATATTTTTATTATTAAAGCTGCAATCTGTAACTTCTTGTTGTTTAGAAATGAACAAAAGTCAGTTATTGAGCAAGTACATAACAGATGTGTTCAAAATGGTCTCCTTACTCTACCCTGATTTGAATGGTACGTTTCTAATAATGATTTATAATCTGAGCTGTCTGTTCTAATTTCACAGGAAAAATCAGTTTGACTTCATGGTTACATCACGTCTGAAAGCAACTTGCAATTTTATGTTTCAAACAGAGATGTCAGTAGAGAGGAAATCTATGGATTGCAGCTTTAATAATGCATTTTAAATATATTTATAAAAGGTTATTACACAACTATGCAATTATTGTAATGTGAACCATTAGGGGTGTCCTGCAATCCTACAGGGTCAACACTACTCAAACACACCTGACCCAGCTAATCTAGGTCTTACTAAACAGACTATAAACTTCCAGGCAGGTGTGTGCAGGCAGGCAGGTCTAAACTAGGCAATTTTTGTGTCATAAATTAGTTACCGACACAAGCTGTTCACCACATTATTTGTTAACCTCACATAGACACTTAAGGTTCTGCTTCCAAAGAGACAAACAGCAGAGCTGCTGGAAATGATCTGTTTGAGCAAATTGAAGCTGGTATATATGCAAATGATTCCATTTTCTGAACACATGAAGGATGTGACTGAGTTATCTGTGATGAATGGAGATGCTCAATGTTACTATCACAGGCCACTGCCAATGTTAATCAGCATTATTGCCAACTTTATTCCAGTTCCTCTGTTTTCAGATTCATAATTGGGATCTGATTATGTCATGAGCGCCTGATAAATGGAAGAGAATTGAGAAGGAGATCAGAACCATCTTGCAGCTTCATGAGTCTGAACAGCACTGGGGCTGAAGTTAATGATGTGCTGATCGGTTTTGGGTTTTATTTTTGTATTATTATTATTATCATTATTATCATTAGAATTATTATTTTAGTGGGGATTTGAAAGATAAATCATAAGGAATTTAATGATTCTCTTTGTCAGTACACATAAGGATTTGTAATAGTTTTGAGGAGGCAAACAACAGCATATTGTTGACACCCTTGTGATGTGGGTGGGGATTAACCCTTTGTATGCTTTCTGTTCCCTCATCTCTCATTTGCTTTTAATGCTTGTGTTTAGTGCTTGTGCTTTGCTTTTAATGCTTGTGTAGCCCTGGTGTTTAATATGACATCAAACTGATAACAACAAATACAAAAGCAAATCAACTCCCAAACATTTCCCTTATTGCTGTATTCCTCAACTTGTGTTGCTGTAGCTCAACTGGCAGAGCATTGTTTACAGTGCAGCGCTTGTGGGATGATTAATTGTACTACTTGAATGCTCTGTAAGTTGCTTTGGATAAAAGTGTCTGGCAGATGTGTAAATGTAAATGTGAATTCCATTCAAATTCAGCAGTCTGCAGACAATGAGAATGTGACGTGCTTCACAACTTTATGAAGATACAATAAAGAACTCAACACTTCTAACCAGCTCTGAGATCTCTGTAGTATTAATTAAGCAAACACGCATAAATGTGCTCTCTTGCTGTTTGTTAATGATTTTGCTTGGATGGCATTTTTCTAGCTCTCAAAGTAAACAGGAAGGTGTTTATGCATGTTAATGTGAGCGAAGCTGAGCTAAAAACAGCCCGACATCACATAAACACTTACATAATTCTAACAATAAAAGACATTCATATTAAAACTAATAATACAAATAAAGAAGTAAACTGGGGTGTCAACCGACTAAATATTTTCATTATATTTTGTGATATGGCAATTAATATAATTAAAAGATATTATAGTATTGTGGCAGATAAGTAAAGAAATGAATAAACAAAACGTGACTTTACAAGTTGATAGTTTCTTTATCAGAACTTATTTTTTATCAGGTGTATTTGTCTGTGCTAAGGCAAGCATTAATTCATATCTATAGAATGTGGCATTCACTTGATTTATGGCTTTGTAAGATTTTTGTACCACATTTGATCAGAGCTGTAGTGTTTGTTGTTGTGAGGCTTGCTGACAGAAATGGTGAAGATGGAAATTCAATGTCAGGTGGGCTCATATATTGACAGATTGTTTGTGGGGTCTTTGGTCCATAACAATAAAAATATCACAATAATATAGCAGATAGAAGCGTATTAATTATATCTGATGTGCCACAGAGAGTGGCCTCCCGCTATAAAAGGTGAGATTTATTGTTTTACCTATAGGTCAATAGTCTTTTCACATCAAGGAACTGTGAGTCTGGGCAAGCTGTGACTCCAGATTCATCATAATTAAGCGGGGCTTTACAAATCTAAGAAATACCATGACACTTCTATTGAACGTCACATTGAGCTTTTCACAGAGTGGCCGCTGGCTCAGCGCTTAATAAAGAGGGACGAGTTTGTTGCTGTTCCTCTGGCAGAAGCTTGTGTTACTTTGATTTTTGTTTCCACATTAAAACAGCACTTTTGATGGCTCCTCCTCAGCCGGCCTGCTTCACATGCTGTTGTGAAATTTAAGGACTGTTTACTCAGACCTCTGACACTTGAGCCTAATTTTGTGTCAGTACTGTCACGGTGTCAATCTTGCTCAGTCAAACGCGGCTGGCAGTGGCCACTTTCAACAAAACCACTGTCCAACTTCTACTGACACTCATGTACTAATGGCAACAGAACATGTATCGGCTGATAGCAAATTGCTAAGTTTTTACTGTTAAAAGTGCCACTCAGAATCTTGTTAAAGCATTTTGTCATCATTTTTACCTGATCTTACTGTAATGTCCAAAACATTGTGCTTCAATCACACCACATTGAGAGTCAGAAATAATTTTTAATTCTGGGAATGTTAGTTTTTGGTTCCCAAAAATCACATTACTTTATGGTTGCATAAAATAAAGTCTGTTAAGGACAGTCCTAAAACTATATTATTTGGCCCACCCTCCAAATAATAACCAAACAGGAACTAAATACCAATGTTAGAGGAATGTTATGTGTTTGCTGAGAATACATTAGCCTTTTAAAGGATTAGACTGAGTGGATTGACACTCAAGGAAAGTTTGACAATTATAATGTAACATATTAGCATAAACTAAAGTTTACAGTGACTGAAACAAAACATCATGGTAGATCTTTAAAACACTGGCTACACAGCCATAAATCTAGATTCATTTAGCACTTTCAGTCATTTGCAGAGTATTTATGTATCCCAGACTGCTCTTATCTTCCACCAATCACTGGCCTGCGGCTGCGAACTGACACGTGCTCTGTAAACAGACTGAGATTAGACACACTGTGATCTTAGGCCGTTTAATCTGTCAGTACTAATCACTATCACACTGATTCCTTTACCACTGGACGCATGTGTGATTTTATTCCTGAAATGACGTGCACAGACAACCCAGCACTCATAATGTTGTTTACCGTATAGCACAAACATGAAACCCACCAGCTTTGACTTCTAAGAACCAAGACAACAGAATGTTGCCAATGGCTCCTTCTTTTTTCTCTTTCTCTTTTGGTTTTGTTTTTTGTTTTGGTGTAGTTTTTATATTTCAATTCTGCTTTTCCACCAGCATCAGTTTCTGTATCTCTGTTGCAGATATTATGAATCTAAAACCTTCTCTTCAAAGGTATCAAAGCTTCAGATATGATGTAATCCATCATTCCATCAACCTGTTTTATGTTTTACATCATCTTCATCATCATCGTCACTCTTGGCTGTGTTTTGCAGAACTCCAGGCCCTGTAGCTCAGAGACTTAAGTGAATGATAGCTATTAGTCTAAAATGACTGTTTTTAATTAGTGTTTTAACTGCTGGTGTGATTGTAGAATTTAAGTTCTCATTTGTTACTCCAAACCCATTGTAATGAACTGTTGGTGATTAGTACATAAAAATAATTCTGCCCTGCGGTCGTTGCCATTGATAATGGATAAAGTAGAATACTTTTCTGTTTCATGCTATTGAAGCATAAAAAAGTGTGGAGAAGGTCTATATTGGTCATGCCTAGATAACTCATGTTAACTCATGTTAGTTAGGAGCTTGTTTGGCCATCATTCTTCTCTCAACAACCACATCTGTGTCAGATCTCTAGGGTCTGATCCCAAACACTGAATAAGCCTTTCTGTTGGCATCTACCTGTCTTATGACTCTTATACACTCCCAGAAAACAGTTTGCTGTGGCCATTTCTGGACATGTCTGTTGTCTTGTTGGGGTTTTTTTGAGCACTCACCACATATTGAAAACCAAACCCTTTCATACGTACTCACAAAAACCTGCAGGGTCATCAAAAGCTTCTGCAGGTGATAATCTTATCTAAATTCTACTTAAAAGTTTTGTAGATAGTATATGGTAGAGGGAATGAAGCGAGAATGACCTATTCTGGAGAAACCTTACCTCTCTAGCTTACTCTGATTGTC
The DNA here is from genome assembly GCA_036877525.1 of Chromobotia macracanthus. Taxonomy (NCBI): domain Eukaryota; kingdom Metazoa; phylum Chordata; class Actinopteri; order Cypriniformes; family Botiidae; genus Chromobotia; species Chromobotia macracanthus. The sequence continues at coordinate 2,063,012 of JAZGTH010000095.1, forward strand.
TGTTGTTTTGATGGGCTTGGGCAGTGATCGCATCTTCTCCAAGTAGGTTTAAGCTTCAGGCAGCAGCAGATGATAATAGTAGTAGAATCCTGAGAGGTGCCAGGTTCTTCTGTTGGCCCTCTCCAGGACACATCATGTCTCTGGCTGGCAGTTTGACAGTGTGGTTCCACACCTCTTTCACATCTCACGTTCTTCACCCTACCTGGCCTGCATGTTGCTCCTGTAGACACCCCTACCCTGAGCAGCTACAGCTCCAACTAGAAGTGTCTCAGTTCCTTGTTATCATCTGCCCTGAAGGCACCTCCTCCGCTCAGTCATGAGTACGTCCAGGGCGCAGGTTGCCTCAGGCACTCCAGCTGATTATCTCTTCACTGTGCTCTGGTCACTGGATGCTTGTATGAAGGCAGGAGGTGAAGAAGGTTGTTTGGAGGTGAATACATCCTTGATTCACAGGCAGCATGTGTTTGCATGCCATTATGCAGCACCTTCATAATGTTATTGCACCAGGAAGATCATTAAATAACTGATTCTTACAATTATGTTTGGAGGTGGTTTGTCACAACCGGGGTGAAGGACAGTAAGACTGAGACTGGATCAACAGAGAAAGTGACATTTAAGTAATGTTTGAAAACCTGCTGTGTTTGCTATATTGCCACAGGCTAGGCTCAATAGCAGCTGTGTGCCTGATGTGCATAGTTGTTCTTCAGTTGTTTATGTGTCTTTCTCTTTATTTTCAGATCAGGAAGCCCTCAATGAAAGCATCATCATCCAAAACCTGTTCAATCTTCTTGAAGTCATTAAAACAGGATGCACACCAAAGATTCCCACTGGTTCCTCATTAGCTCCTCCATGTTGTTGGCAAGGGATCTAACATTTCTGAGTGTGACACAATGTTTGGTTGCTTGACCTTTATCTGTTACGAGATCGAAGAATGTTTCTTAATACAAGCATTTAGGGACAATGTTACAGTGAAGTTAAACGATTATTTTCTGAAATTGTAAACCTCTTTAGGTTTGTAACATGATAAACATCTTTAATGTAACAAGAAATTGCTCAGTTAAATCACCTTTTTAAAATAATAAGAGCGATTTAAGATGATCACCCACAATACTAGACTTGTAAGATACCAAATGTCTCATTCATCAGCTTAGCTAAGGCACGTTTAAAAGCTACGACACTCACGCTCTTAAAGATGAAGCTGCAAATGAAGTGGATGGATTTATAATAGAGATGACGGTATATGCGATGAGCAAGACAACAAGTGTACAAAATATTTAATTCTGCAAGACATACAATTATTCTGCATTTTTTGCTGAATAAAAACATGATTTTAGAAATGTGATGAAAATATACACAGATATTGTTCTGATGGTGATGAACAAATGAACAAGTCACTCTTATTTAGAACAACAATGTATGTTTTTAAACTTCATTGACAGCTAGTCATTTCACATCATGCTTTTAGTTTGATTAGTTTCTCTCTCTGTGAACAGCAGTTGGTGCAGTATTTTGGCACCATCAGCAAAATGTCCGATCATGTCAGACAGAGTTTCAAACTGACGCGCAGGTGATGGTGTTGACCGCTGAAAGAGACAGACTGCATCAAGGACCTCATTAATATGAATGAGTAACATCTGCAAGCAGAAGGTTGTGTGATTGAGACGCATGCCATGTCGTCTGCTTCCTGAAGATAATCCCTTCAAAGAAATGAACCATCCTTCACTCAGCTGCTTGTTGCTTAGTAACTTTACACCAGCTGGGAGACAAATATCTCCAATGGGGGAGTGAGCGAGGGAGAGCCGTAAGAGACTGTTATGTGCATGTATTAATTATCAGTGTTTATACACTATTTGAGTAGAGAATTAAATGCTTTCCCTTTAGACTAGTTGAAGTTTAAATTTATCCTGCTCTCCTACACAAGGACCCAGTGGAGGGCTGCAAAACTGTGGGTTGCCCTTCTGAGAACCAGGAGACAAGGCCCCTCCCACAAATAGTGATGTCATGCATAACATTTTGTGAGGAGACAGGGCTGATTGGACAAGCTGAGTTCCAATACAGTAAAAAAAAAAGTTAAAAATGTGAGTTTCATTATGATAAACTGCATATGCAAAATAATTATCATGACAGGCTGAATAGCACAATTAACAATGTGATTTACTGCCAGAACAAATATTAGGCTAATGTTGGGTTAGTTTTGGCCATATTATGAAATAACAGATTCATTTACAATGAAATATCATTGAGTTTAATTGGAATCACATTCCATTAGAAGATATATTCCCCTTACTGAAGGTGATCAGAATATTTATTTTGTTATCTAACCGTACATCTGCACTGTATGGTTAATATACATTATAAGGGTTAGTGGCAGTGTATTATTTACATTTAGCTTTATATTTTTTGCTCTTTGTGATCAGAACATGTCTGTGACTTTGCGACCCACTAGTTGAGAAGCACAGCCGTTAATTACAGGCAGGTGAAGCTCCAGGACGATCTTCATCTTCTTCACTTCACTGTTTCACTGGAAGGCAGACGACCTGACACAAGCCACTGTTATGTGCAGATGTATTTCTTTTCCCACACCATCTGTTTTGTAAAGTTTCCATCAAGTAATGGACATGAAATAATTTTTTGATTCACCCTTATTTTTAAGGAAAAAATGTTTTCTTTTTCAAATTAGGTCATTTGATAAAGAAATAATGTTTTTTAAGAAGCATAATTTTTGCGTATAAGGATGTCAGTAAAATTACAACTAATAGATACATCTGAAGGATGCTTAAACAAGTTTTATTTTGTGCTCAGGTGGGGTTTTAAATTCAATTTTATTTATACCGCTCTTTTTACAACGTTACATTGCTTCAAAGCAGCTTTACATATAATGAAAAAGAATTATAATAATACAACACAGAACAAATGTCAGACATGTTTAATACAGAATACATGGTATTATTGCAAAAAATGTGTGTGAGATGTATGTTAATAAGACTAATTAGGGATACTAGGTTTATAGTAGGTTTATGAATAAAGGTTGACTGAACCAATAAAACTACAAAATCATTAAGCAAGATATGCTGTACCAGTTTACATGGAGATGGCATATAAAGAGACCACATCTTATGGGACAGAGGTATAAGGGATTTGCAGTTAAACATTGTGACCTCATTTTTTATGCTCCTACTAGTTCCTTTTTTTATGTCATGCAAAAAAATACCAAATATTAAATTGGTAGTATATCTTTAAAATCAGCTTTCCAAAAGCTGTTTACCAGGAGAGCTGGCACTAAATATCTGCAGTGGACACCAGTATGAAATTAAAACATGACTTCTACATTTATCACACATAAAATGCACATGTAGGACTGTCTGATCAAATTGATGTTTTTCACTGCCCAATTTTTTTGCCCTACTTGGCTTTCTGTAGTGCAATTTGTTGCATTATTTATTGACCGACACGTGCGTTCACTACCATCTTTCTGGCTGACATGGCCACTTTGTCACATGGAACTCAGGAATTCTGGGTAATGGGACAAACAAGCAAATATAGACGCAGTAAACACACAGAAAAAAGGATGAGTGAAAACAAGAAACAAAAACTTCCAAACGTCTTGATAAATTGATTTTGTGTCATGCATCGAGAGCCAGGGCTCTTCTTCAGAATCAGAAGTGGATGAGCTTTGTTTGGCAACTATAATTACATATTCTGCGCTTTTTGGAGCTTCAAAACGCTGAACCCCAATCAATGGCATTATAAAGCTGGGAAGAGCTGGGGTATTATTTAATATAACTTTGTGTTCTGCTGAGGAAAGAAACATCTGGGATGGCATGAGGATGAGTAAATGATGGGAGAATTTGTCATTCCAGGGTGAAGTTCTCCTTTATTAACATGCCAGAGAGGTTTATATGAATATGAAGGTGCTGTGTAGTAAAAGCAGAACTCGCTCAGGAGGTGTTCCTGTCTGCACGCGTAACACTTAGCACAACATCATTATAAGTGAAATCAGTATGTTGTCACATTTTTAAAGTCCCAAAATCCTGTTTAAGCTGGATAACGTCTGCTCATGTTTTGTGAAAACATTTTACTGTACTGTAACTGTTCAGACAAATTTCAGCAGAAACAGAATTTGACCTCTCATTGTGTACGTATTGCATGTCATGCACAATGTGTTCTGCGTTAGTTTTTATTAGTATCAGATCTTATCAGATCTGCTGATCTGAAATGGTCACTTTTCAGATTCATTTGCATAAAAGTGTAATTCACATGGCAATCAACCAATCAGCAACAAGTAAAAACCCATTCAGCTCTCTGTCATTAATCTATATTATCGATGTTTATAGAAAACTGAAGTTCCTGTTTCAGTAAGTGCTTCAGTCGGCCTCTCTACATCTTTACATGCACAGTGACTCTAGGTTTTGCTGTTAAAACCCATTACGGAGCTCACTGTCATAAAAGTTGCATGATCTTGTAAATCTTTCAGCAATACTAGTTTGAATTTGTGCTCATGAAGGGGGAAAAGTTTAGGCTTCGGTAAGCAAGTGTTACCACAGACTCTGCGAGATCCGTGCGGATGTTATTGGACTTAACATTTTATTAAAGCTGAAGAACATGAGAAAAACATCGTCTTTGGCAGTCTTCTTATTCTACACCCCAATCACTTCAAAACTCCCAGAATGAATTCATTTTTAACACAGAGATGGGAAATAATCTGATGTCAACATTAAAATATTTAGAGGCGCGCACTTCGCCATTTGCATGGAATCAGAGTCTGTGGCTTTGAGAGGTGCTGTCAGCTGGAGTTGTTTAGTAAGTGGATATGTGTTGGAGAGCCGTATCGCTCTCAGTGGACTCATCAAGAGGTGTTGAGATTTCTGCCCACATGTTGTTCAAATTCAATTTACAAGGCCATGTATATGACCATCATGTTGCATTCATCATAAGTTGCTTTTTCTCCCCCCACACGTTCATAAAAGCTACAAATTCCGAGGCTACAAATGCCCTGCTGAAAAGACCAGCATTCAACAGTGTGAAGTTCCGTGTGGATTTTCAGGCTGATACATGCTGGTTAGATGGTGACCAGCACAGACATGCTGTTTACAAGCAAAGTTAGTGGATGAAGCTGGCATGACCAGCATGATTTTTCTAGTGAGCTGGTTGCGTAAAACAAGTCTTCATGGTTACATTTATTTAAAAGCTTGATAGTGCTTTTAAATAAAAAAAACAGAGACCAACTGAGTGGTTATATTTAATATATTGATGACTTTACATCTAGGAAATCAAAGTAAAGAAGATAAATCTGCTGTGTATTGTGGAGGACAGCCCGCCAAGCTAATGATGAGGAGGTGCTTCCAGTCTGTCTCTTGTGGGCCATTTCCTGCCCAAGGTGAGATGCATCAAGTGGCCGAGCAGCTAATTGATAAGAGCTTTCTATCTTTAACATCAAAACCCTCGAATGCTGTAGAGATGCCACAAACCAAAATGATAACTTCTGTACAGGAGAATTTTCATGTTTCATTTTCCTGTTTTTCCTTCAAAAGCATTTCAAAAAGCTGTATGTTTGTGATTTTGAGCTCCAGAAAATGAAAGGTGAAGACCTTATGAAATGATGTGGCCTGCTGCCAAATCAAAATAGATGATTTTGAGGTACATTTTTTATTTTTCCTTCTAAAAGCCCTGTTTGTTATCCATAGTGTAATATGCTTGCAGCCGTAAACTCGTGTTTCACTCATTATTTTTATCGGTTTGATGCATTGCATGTTTCTCTCAAAAATATGTCCCATTATAGAAGCACACAGTGTTAAATCATTGTTGATTTCATTAGTTCCAATATAATTAGTTTCTCTTTTTAATATAAAAACATCCTCTGCTGGCAAAAAAAATCCTTTGTGTTCCACCATTCATGCAAAAGAACAGCCAAAATCTGTATTTAATTCAATTTTTTTAATTAAATACGTTTTTGTTTTTTTTTTTGCATTTCAAATTGCTGACTTATAACACAGCTGCTACTGGGTACATTGTGAGACCTTCACTTTTTCAGTACAGATATATATCTCCATCCAGAGATATATATACCTGTTTGAGCTTTTCAAGCACTTGACACAACAATGTTTTAAACTTACTCTATGGAGGAAAGACCCTAACAACTGTGATTGGCTGTGACAACCCGCTCATTGTACACGAGGAGTTATGAAATGAGACAAGGCAGCCGAGAAGGTTTCCGCTGCACTTAGTGTTCAACCCTCCAAATCCATTTTATACACTTTGTCCGACATGCATGACGTCTAATGGAGCTGCCATCTGAAAGCAGCAACTGCTTATACTTTTTGCCTTCTTCCATTTCTCTATGCAATAAAAAAACCAGACACATTCTGTAATGGCCGATGCATGTAGCCGTCAGAGTGAACACAGCGACACGGCAGAACAACTCTGATCAAGAACAATTACAGTTTCCATCAACAACAGCTGGAAACAGGAGAGCCGATGCGTTATATCTCTTTAAACTTTTAAGCTCTCATGAAAGGAGACTGTAACTGCAGACGCAGCACCAACTGGGCTGCATCCAAAGAGTGTCTCGAGCTTTTAAGGATGCAGGCTTGTGCTGTGGAGGACTGCTAAAGTGCTGCATGTAAAAAAAATGTCGGTGTTTTGCAAATCAAGAAAAGCGAGCAAGAAAAAAGAGCTAATTTGTATTCATACTATATTGTGTCACTTAGTGAAAAGAGGTAAGCGGAGAACAGAGATCTTAGCTGAGTAATCAGTTCACTGCAGTGGTTTATGAATGCTACGTATTTTACAGACCTGTAGTACAATGTGTAGACCCACAATGTGCCTGATTAAAATGCAGAAAATATTGGGTAATGCAGCCAATGAATTACATTTAGCATAAGTAACAGGTTAAACATATAACATTAGGTCATTAAAACATATTTTAATGCCATTACTTATTAAAGCTTTTTGCAGACAGTCACCTTGGAACAATCTTAGATTGAGTCAAGGTCATGCAAGGTCACGAAGGTGACAGTCCATGTTTTGAAACCATTTTGCAACCTTTAGTGCTTTAGCTCTTTAACCATGGAGCAGGTATGTGGTTAGGTAAGTTAAGGTAAAGGTCAGCTACTCTGTAATCACATGCTTGTTAGTTTACATTTGATCTTCACACAGAGAGCATTGTGGGTAAAGCTCTGGTAAGCAACATCTAAAATACAACATAAACCCCTGAAAGCTTTACAGTGACACAGGAATAAACAGAGAGATGGACCTATGATGGATGGTGCATGCTTGGGTTTAGAGAAACACAAACAATGAATAATCAAATGCTATAATTGTGATATAATTGAATAGTCTCCATGATTGAGAGGCAGGAACATTAACTATACAGTCATGCGTGACAGTAGAGTGACAGAAAGACCCAAAATAACATGATCCAGGTCAGTACCTCTATAAAACGTCCTCTAAGCACAAATCCAAGGGGACTTGGAATAAATTACTACAGGAAGAGCTTAGAGGGAGATGAGACGTGTGTGAGCATGTACGTGTGTTTTCCGACAGAGTGGTTGGTCAAACAGGTTAATTTGTCGGTAAGATAGTAATTCTGGTGGGACTAAGAGTTTGAGGCCTCTAATAGGCAGATCCATGTACTGTCAGGTAGGGACGCACATGCTCTGAGGAAGTGAGGGATCATAGGGGAGAGGAGGAGACAAAGATTTCCTCCACTAAATGTGAATTGAAACAACAAAAAAAAAGGCTGATGGAGAGAGAGAGAATTTCAGGGCCTCAAGAGACAAACAAAGTATCCGGGTTGCCAGTCAGAAGAGGATCCCCAGTGACACAGCTAAATCTGGTAGAGATCTCACTCTGTGTGTGTGTGTCTGTTTGCATCTTATTGTGCTTATAAGGTGATGACTCAACTTCCAGGTTTGTAAATAACAGGCCATAACAGATAACATATTCTAATATTTTTCCTTCTTCTTAGGTCAAACAGATGCCTCCTCCTATTATTAAAGGGCCTTAATAATTTTAAACATTCTGTTAACTCTGTTATTTGCAAATATGTTCAAAATGCCTGTAAAAGCTATTTATTTGGGTCTGTATTTACACATCTTTAATGAGGGACACAAAGTCTGTAGAATGACCTTACATATTTTACATTTACATTTACATTTAAATGTACCCAGACGTCACCACAGAGTGCAGTACAAACCCAAACGACCTTGTTTGTTTTACTTTCCTGTTTTCATCTCTGTATAAAGCAAAGACAAATGTGTACGTCTGCTTGCAGTTCTGCATATAATGCTTGGGAAATTTCGCATTTCTCCCCAACAAAATAAGAGTACAATGACAGAAAAACAAATGTGGTTTACTTCTTTAAAAACAAATGTGTTCTCTCTCTCTCTCTCACTGGCTTGTTTTTTCTGGTTGTCTGATGTAATACCGGTGCGGTGCAGTGCCGTACAAGCTGAGCATTACGAGAGACAGGGGTGATTTCCTCTGGGTCATGGCATTGATTTGGAGCGACCCAAGAGGCCAGGCGAGCAGCAGGTGGTACTCTGACCTGAATTAGATGATAAGGAGCTGTGGTAATCAGAGCAGTTCTACAACATTTCTCAGTCCTGAGAGCAGCTCTATGACAATGTCGCCCTGCGCTTGCTGCCTGCCTCACCCGCTCAGGTAATAACCAACCTCACCTTATTTGGAGGCTCCTTTATTACAGCAGAAAAAAATACAGATTTAAAGAAACAGTTGTCCAAAAAATGCCTTGTTGGCAGAGGCTATTTACATTAAGTACGCCCACCTTTGTGCCAGCAAAGGTCAAAACAGCCATGAAGACAGTCCTTGGAGTACAATGAATGCTGCATATTCTGTATTTTAATTTATAACTCAGTTTGCATTCATTGTAATTGCACAGAGAACTGCAGCCAGAATTTCTCTCTGAAGTTCTTGTTCGGTGAAAGATCTCGCAGTCATGCAGATTTGAAATGCTATGAATACTTGGATGATTACATAAATTATTTAACCATCGTTCAGCAGAGCACAAAATCTCGGTGGAGGGGAGCGATTTTATTAGTTTTTTTTAAAGAATGAGCTTACTTATGCTGAAGCATCATGTGAAATGTGTGAAAGCGTTCATGATTCTTAAGGATCAAGTATGTACTTGAGCAGACCACACGCGGCAGGTCAAGTATTGATCATTTGTACAGAGAGCACTTGGTTTACTTTAAATTAGGTCTTACCTAAAACTATCTGACTAACTTAAGTTAATGCACAAAACAATTATCCTCCTTACGGCCCTGATTTAATCAGGCTTTGTGTGTACAGGGAAATAAAGGTATGCGCTTGCTAAGAGAGACAATTTCGCACACATGCGACCTCCCTCCCTTTAGAAAAATTAGAGCCAATGCAGATTACATAGAGAAGTAAGCAGTTCACACAAATCTTCAGCGCTAATGTCTGTGCCAGCAATCGCTCCCTTCACCGAAAATTAGACAAAGACTCAGAACCACATGTTGTTTTGGAAGGGAATGACAAAACTGTGCCATTATGTGTGAGATTTGCATTAAATGTACTACAGATGTTGAACAATGATCAAAGTGAATGCGTTTCAGGGATTAACTTAATATTTTGTAATAAAATGACAGGAGTCCATGCAGAAGAATGTTTTTTAATGGGATTTATCATGTACAACATGTCTTATTTACATTTTTACATCATTTAATGTAAAAATGGTAATGCTAGCTGCAAAAGATGTTCAAGGGCAGCAACATGGTTACAATGCCTAAAAGCATAATACTGAATACAGTACGATACATAACATCATATTTACACATACCTAAAACAACTGTCACATTCAAAAGTGTTTAGAGTTCATTCAATTCTTCTTTCATTTCTGAAGGTCTTGTCTTACATGCTGATGTGATGTCTTGTCTCTCTTACCTGTGTCTGTACTTGCATATTAAGCTTGTTCTGCTGTACACCATTTGCACAAAAACATTGATTCAATAATAAAGCATAAAAATGTCTCATTGTCTCTTTCAAGCTAAACGAAGCACACTGTAGCTGTATTGTGTTTGGACACATGGCTGCTGAATTCTGTGTCCATGACTTACTCGACCCCTCTACTGTCCCTATAGACAGACACTTACTGTGGTTTGAAATTTGATTTATATCATATTTTTGCAACTGTTTTTCAGTCTGAATGGTTAGATCTGATTTTAAGTAGCTGCTGCTGGTTTTGGGTAAATCTGTATTAGATTTAGTAAACGAGACCTCACAACAACCCTGTTCATACTTACATAAATATAAGTTCTTATAGATTCATTTAATTTCTTCCTTAGGTTCAGATAATCACACATGCATAGAGTCAATGTTACGTTATATTCTGGGAATTGCCACACAGGCTTATTGGTCTAATATCTTGCCATACAAGGCCTGTGAGCCATCTTAAAATCCCACTGAGAATCAGCTGGCTAACCTTCTATTGTGTGGCTATCCCTTGGATTGGTTTTCTATTCAAAAGAAGTAATTCCAGCTGGGCTGGGTCAGGGTGAGTTCAAGATCTCCCATCACCGTGAGCCCATCACAGCGCTAACCGCGGCAGCTGGAGGCTGCTTAAATAGGGTTGCAGATATGTGTCAGCTCCCCAGGTTAACACCTTTTCCTTTTAATCCTAAAAAAATCTCCATAACCTGTGACACGCAAGACCTCCCCTCCATGTTACTGTGTATCTGTGAAAAACAGAGAAATAAAGAGATGAATTTGGACTTTCCATCACATTCACCAAAAGATCCATTAGTATTCTGTGCAAAGCTTAACGAGTGACAAGCCATACATCACCGTCACAACAAAACACTTGCTCTCTTCACACAGCCGCCCTGCAGATGTGAGGAGCGCATGTTCTTTGTTTGTATGCTTGCCTGTCCTGCTAGTGTCCTCTAATCTGTGTCTGCAGACCGTGCACGCACACTGACCATTTTTACAGCCGAAGGATAGATGCATTCTGGGAAGGGCTGTAGGAAAGGGGCACTTTTCTCTCACGATGCAAGCAGCGCTGTCTCGCCAACCGCTCGTCCTTGACTAACCTTGTCCATTTACGGAGCTATTAGAGAGCTCCATAAATTACATTGATGGTGCTTCAAAAAAAGTGACCTCCTATTTTACTGTTTTCAGCCAGATTGACAAAGCCAAAGCGAGGTCCAAAACAGAAATGATTAAAAATATGAACCCCAAACGCTGTTCATCTGCTGCTTCCTGAATAATGTCTGTATTGTTATGCTGACTAGTTCTGCTTACAGTGACCTGGTGATACAGAAATGTACCCGGCGGTAACATTATAATGAATAAGACAACATTTTTCTAGACATTTAAGTGATAATGGTCAGTGTGAGTCACATTCACATTAAAAGCTCTTTCTGTGTTTTGGGTTGTTTTTTAATGGTGGATGAGGTATTCAGGTCTGCGCAGTTATTTGAAATAGATTTTAAAAACTAATGGGGAACAAAAATGTTGAGATCAAGCTGAAAATTATGCTATTCCACGAAAAACACTAGAGTCTCAAAAGCCAACTTCAGTCTCTATAGAAAAAAGACAAAGATGCTGTGTGTTTATTTGCATGTGTGTTTATTTGCTTGTATGTTTTTTGCTGGCATTAGATGCTCCATTTGTGTCACTGCGAGGAGATCTGGGTTGTGTGTGTGTGTCAGACAGAGTCTGGCCTTGTTAATGTCTCACCTGTGACAGTGTGTTTATGGTCAGAAAGACTGATTAGGGATGTAAGAAAGGTGAAGTCTGGTGTGAAATCCAGAACAGGAGCCCGGTGACAAATTTCCACTCTCCTGTGCTTTAACTGACCCATTAGAATCAGAGCAGAGGTCAGGGATCAGCTGGAGTAAGGGTCAAGGAGAGGAGAGGAGGGTCACTGGAGCAAATAAAGCGTTTGTTTGACCTCCATTTCTGTTCATTTTTCACCGCAGTAAGCAACATTAGCACTATCTAGATGCTTTCACATGAACTTTCAAAGGAATAATCCAGCCCAAAATAAACATATTATCATTTACTTGTTACTACTTTTTGTAGAACACAACAGGAAATGTTAAACAGAATAGCCCCACTGCTCTTTGTTTAAAACAACCTCAATTTTTGTGTGAATTTTGTCACTGTTTTTGAATTATGTGTAGACATGCCGTCAATAATGATAAACCCACAAGCAGTGCAGAAATACTGCGTAAGCAGCACCTGTGTAGGGCCATGAAAATAACATGAGAACGATAAGAAAAGCATGGCAAAAAATATTAGGTAGAGACAGTGAGAAAAATCTGAAGCAGGAAAGAGAGTGTGTTTCATTTCTCTTTCTCCTGCATGTCTCTCTGCCTCACTCGTCCACTAGTGGGCACTCACATTCCACTTCTCCAGCATGCAGAATCACCAGCGCTGAATCTCACCTCAACCGCATGAAGGCCGGCAGCGAAGTTGCTATGCAGAGCCCTGCGGAGACCCAGCCGTAGGTCAGTTCACTCATCACAGCGACAGGGAGGAAAATGTCACTCTGCTAAAGGTTGGTGAGGTGGCGACGTAATTAATTAATGTTTTGATTTGGTGGTGTTTCACTTTGGCGTGGAGCGGGAGAGTGGCATTTAAAGGGGGAGATATTAATGAATGCAGCTCTGTCGTTAAAGCCATCATATTGTGGATATTAATGAAAGGAGAGGAGGGCATGGTGACACTTAGGAGCACAAACAGAGAGAGAGTAAATATCGTGGGCACAGAAGGATGAGTGAGGAGGTGAAGACATTTCTCTCTCTTCTTATACTTCATTCTGTGAAACCCAGCAGCTCAAAGACAGCTCACACATATTTACTGCAACATTCCCTGTAAATATCAACACATGTAAAGTCACACTTGTCTGATTTCACACTCTTTCTGTTGAGCCCAGCCAATTCACTTCATATATAGTTCTCGAGGCCATATCTGTGTGTAGGAGCCCCAGGCGGAACCCATTCTCTGACATGCTCTTCATAAGCACTGACAGGCTTGTTTGAAGCATCATGGGACAGAAGAAACTCTTCAGCGTTCATGTTTTGTCTTCTTTTTTTCCCACCACGCGTGGACGCCTCAGTCCCTGCTATGTGCACATCTAGCATTTGCAGACACGTCTCTGAGCTCTTCCGCAGTCTCAATTACCAACGATCACAATCTGCTCATGCAACCAGAGGCTGCTGCAGGTGGCTCGCCCCCGGGGAACAATCTGGAAGAGGCAGGCTGTGCAGCAACAGTGATTCTGTGAGAGCTAAATGCCTGCATGGGTCCAAAGATATTGGAGATTTAAAAAGAGTGCAATGCAGGGGAAATTTGTTGGTTAGTTATAAATGGTTTGCCGGAGGTAAATATTTTTCCCTGATCTGTCACACTCATCAAATAAGGGCAGAAGAGGGGTGAAGGTTAAACGCCCAACACACCTATTTCTCGAACTCCTTGTGACGTATCACAATGCTGCATTATGTCAGCAAATCAATGTGAAGCTTGCCAAAATAAGAACAGCAGTACTACACAAACATAATTCTGATAGACTGAATTGGGATACAATCACAGAGCAATTTTACCCTGTGAATGTGTGTGATGTGCATTTGTCCTTTCAGGGCTTGTAGAGATTTACATTTAATAAGCAAAAATTGTTCTGCCTCCATTTGATATTTTTAGTCATGTAGGTGCAGGAGAACTTCAGAAAAATGCTTATTTAGATAATCACTGTGGATTACTGAAAAATTGATGTAAGTGCTTTAACAGTAATTGTAACATTTATGCTTTCAGGCCACCCAGACTGATCGCTTCATAGACTTCTGTTGTAAGTACGTTTTTTTTGTTATTTTCTTTTAGTAAGTTGGATCAGTTTCACTTTTGAAAATGACATAAAATGTAACACAAAACTAAAGAAAACGGCTCAGTTTGCAAAGACTGGCTGGTGCACTTTTTTATAAAAAAAGCTTTTCCTAAACTCCCCAAATCCAATTGTTACAAGTTTTTCGACATAAACCCGTTTTGTAATCAGACTCTCGGTCGAGGTCGAAATCAAAATGATTCTGCTCTGTCTCCTTTGGGTTGAGATAAATGCAATATCTGTATCACTTTTCTTCTTCTATTAGATGTAAATTGCTCAGAAGCCTTACAGATGGACAGTTTATAGACAGATATTTCTTGTCTGCCCTTAACAGACCCACTTAATCTCATTTCCTGTATTTTCCAAAAAGTGCAGCACTCTGATGCCATCGGAATCTTTTCTTCTCCATTCTGTTATGTTCTTGAAAAACTCACATTGTGCCACTTGCCATTAAGATTTGAGCCCTATTTCAGTCACAATCAATTCCTTTCTTCTGTGGATTATTACTCCAGTGTACGAGACAGAAATACAGTGATCTCATTAGACTAAAACAAAGTTATGCATTTCCCTGCCCGGTCTAACGATCCAAAGCAATCTGTGAGCGCTAAAGACAGGACTTTGACTGTAATCCTACACAAAATGGGAAGAAAATGTGACCAGGAATCTAACAGAGCTCTTCCGTCTTTGATTTATTGAATGTTCACTCTTGGAAACTCATGGAGATGGCTTGAAAGTGGGCAAATGGAATTAAGTTTTAAATTTAGCCACCCACCCTCCAACGGTGTCATGTTGAAAATCCCAGTGCTAAGTGATGTGATGTGAATGTGCTCTTTGAAGAATGGAGAAATGAGAGACAATGCTGGATGACCTCATTTAATTTGGCATAATATAAGCACACATTTACAAGTCTAAAGTTATTTCTCGAAACATAATACATAAAGTAACCAAAAATGACCTCTTCAGGGAAACTAAAGAAAGAAAGCACAATTCACACATTTTATTTTGCTTTTCTTGAATTTTATTGTGGTTTTGAAGAGATTACACCTTGACATATTTGATCTTGAGGACACTGCTATGGACCAGTGATATCTCCCTCAGCATACACTGTGTGAATCTCACAGGTTGTTGTGACACCCCTGATCAATCACATTTCACTCCAATGACTCGATTCTTTACAATTACTCTGGTTACTGGCAGCTGTTCTGAGCCTTTGCTTTTTATAACCAGGCGTATGAATTTCAATTCCCTAACTCTGGAGACAATTTAAAGCCTCATTTATTTATATATTTATTTTCTGACTAATATATATATATATATATATATATAATTATTTTTTTTTAAGACAGGCATATATATATATTATACATAATTTATATAATATAAAGTAGTATCATAAATGTGTGATTTTTAGCTCATATTTTTGCCTGCGCTTACAAATAAGAAGTATTTACCTTCCATTTAGTGTAGGTGATAAACAGTGACACTTATAAACAGTAAAGACAATGAATGGCTATGTATTTGTATGGGCATATGTATACATTCTCATGCTATGCATATGCAGAGACATAACTACCACAGATATAGAAGCAATACAGAGAGATTGAGAGAGATCCGAGTCTTTTTCAAGTGTTCTGAAGCACCACCAAGAGCCAAAAAAACCTGCACCACTAACAAAAAGAGACCACAAAGAAAAACCAAGACATTATCAAAAGACTGCTAATCAGCTCGCACACAGACACCTTTAAATTCATTCAAAACATGCTGACCAAAACCAGTGACTAGAATCACAATATCTGTGCCTGCTGACAAAAGTAAAAAAGCTCTAGCAAGCTAAATAAATAAAAGTCGATTTCCACCCTTCTACACTGTGTGGATGAGCAGAAGTGAATGTGTTGCCAAGCAGACCATAAAGAAGATTATCTGAGAGAGAGAGAGAGAGAAAGAGAGAGAGAGAGAGAGAGAGAGAGAGAGAGAGAGAGAGAGAGAGAGCACTTCCTCAGACAATGACACTGAAGATTTAACCAAACAAACAGCAGAAGAACAACAGGAATATGAAGAGAAGACTTGATAGTTGAAAGGTTTCCTCAACACAACAGTATTTGACTCTTGACTGACTGTGCTTCTCGCCCTTGCATCAGTCATAACAGTGTCTTTAAAAAGGCCCATCTGCTTTTTGTGTATTGCAATTCACAATTACATTCGTTTAATAAGTCATGTAAAAAACGGAAAAAAAATCAATACAGCTTCAGTGTAGCTAGCTGCTTTTTGCTAGTAACTTTTCTTTTTCAGGACTACTTTTTCAAAAGGGCAGCTTTACTGTATACTGCGTCAAACTACAGTTTCAGAGTAGCTTCCTCAACACTGTCTCTCTCTTCGTCCTTCAGAACCTTCTGCTCTGTCAATCATATCAACTTTACCAATACTGCACTGTCATCTTATTTCACCAGATTTACGTGACGAGCAGATCTACGCTTTAGATATAAAAGAAAAAATGGTTAAAAAAGGTTTTATTCTAAAGGGTCATTTTTTCAGAACATGAAATAAAATCTGTTCATTTTGTTTAATTTCTCTTTACTGGATGCTTTTCAAGGGTAACTGTTGAGAAGTGCATTTTGCTTTCGCACTTTTTGAATTGTAATTTGGGATTAAAGCGTGTGAACTCAAATGATCCATTACAGGCCGGCGTGTTGACACTGTCTATTGAAAGCCTTCTGAAGTTTAATGAAACTTGCATAAACAATTTGGCTGTTGCTATTTGTAACATTAATATGATGTTTAATGCCACCAATTAAGTAATTTTCAACCTTATCGAGTGATTCTGCTAATGAATTTGCATGAGGATCGTTAGTTAATTCGAATTTTATGACCAGGTCACTGCTACTGTCTAACCCTTCCCCCTTGTTAGTAAAGCTTTGATTCTAGTTAAACACACAGACGGTCTAATGATGTTAAAATGTGCAGTTTCTCATCCAAAAACACAAGTGAAAATGATTCTGAGGCATGTTTATATTTTACATTATTGCTTTTTTATCTTGGATGATACAGCAACATCCTTTCCGAGAAATCTTGTAATTTACACTCATAACACAACAATCGTAGCCGAGCCGTGTCGGTGTACTCTGTTAATGTTGTAAAAATGCCTGCTGTACCACAACCGAACAGCCCCGCCACAATAAATGAAAGCGGGCTGCATCTCTTTTCCTGCACCTATTGTCCTGTGGTTTGTGGAAACTAATCAAGGTTTGTTTTAGAACATATATTGATGTCTCAGAGTCTGGTCTTCAACAAAAGTGAAAAGATCAATCTTTCTAAATCGCCTTCTCGCTGCACATTGAGTGGAACAAATAGTACACATTACTGGTGATGAAACAGACAATGCCGCGGCGGCCTCATCCTAAATGCTCCCAAGCTAGCTGTTTTGGTTTCCTGTCTTCAGCTGCAACCTTGAACTTTATCAGTTTTTTTAACTGTTCAGAGCTGTTTATTTTTGTCAGTGCAGAAATGACATGTCTATAGCACCATTGCTTTCAGGCCGTGAGCCGATTTGCTTTTATTTATACTGCAAAGATTATCTCGGGATTGTAGGCATGACGCAGTTGTACTGCTGCATGCAGGGCCGTGACCTTTGACTGTTTATTTTTCTTAACGACAGCCAATTCGGTGTCCAGAGTCGCATCCTGGAGCCCAAGAGGCAGTCCTGCATGAAGCCAGATTGCTTGGAACCTCTTAAGCCCAACTGTTCCAATAAATCACTGAATGAACAAAGAGAAGCATTCCACCCTCGTGTTTTCTCAGAGAAGACAGCGCATGTGGCGTGTTGATAACCGCATGCTTTGTTCTGTTCTGAGGTCTCCTCGTGTGCATTTACCAGCACATGGGGCTGCTGGAAAAGGTTGAAAGGTTTCAGTTCAACTAAGGTATGACAGTATGACAGATTGGATAAAACAATAATGCTATCGGCCCAGTGTACCATTGCAAAGAAAAACACAGATTCTGTTCTGGAAACTCAGTTGATTTAAATCCCACCATCCAACTGATTATCCATTCTGAAATTCGTGGCGTTTTCTGCTTCCCTTTTTATATTCAGACCTACAAAGATAATGCACACAACACCTGCCGTCGCATTCTGAAAGCCTTCCTGTTAAATTATTAAATGCACCAACTTTCATGTGGCAAACGAGCGTTTATCAGAACTGGTGTTTTGTGTTTTAGCGCAGTCTAAGGATTGCAAATGAGACCTGTCCCCAGATAGCTGCTGCTAGCGCGGGCACACCTCTCTCCCACACATCACAGGAATCTCTGCAGAGCTCCACGCTTTCATTTATTAATTATGCAAGGTGGGCTCCGCATTTGTCAATGCCACCATCAATTACTCCTCGCAAATGATGCTGTTGGAGGAGGCAATGGGAAAATCAAGGTGCTGGAGTCCGCTGCTGAGGATCATGGGAGGTGACAGGGAGCTCTGCTTTACACTCGTGCTACTTGAAACAGTTGCCAAAGGCGATATGTTCCTCATCACTCCAGTCTTGTCCACATTGGTGGAGGTGTCAGGCGAGCAGGTTGAACGTGGTGTGTTAGGTTGAGCTCTTGACTATGACTGAGAGTTGGCTGCAAATGTTAGAATCACTTTTTATAGTCGTAATTACATTGTGGTTTTGCTAGCGACCTGTTGACGTGAAGCTCTTGATTAGTGGAGATGTGTGTTGTTGGATTTAGCATTGCTTTCTGCACTATTTCTGCTTCCTGTTTTCTGGTTATTGTCTTATAACTAGTTAGGATGGCAGGTAACAGGCAGAACGCTAGTATAATGGAGTTATTAGAATGCAGCTAACCATGTAACCGTGCATAATTAGGATGGCAGAATAAGTAGGCTTGCCATATAAGGGGTAGAAAACACTTCCTATAGCTTTTGGTTTTATGTCAGTTTATGTCAGTTGATGTCAGTGCTTCTGTCAGTCGGTGGTCAATTTAGGCAGCTACAAAGAACAGGCTGTGTGGCATACCCTCCATGCAAAGCTAGGAAAAAGACATTATACTTTCTTTACATTACATTATACTGTAAAATAAACAGTTTGTACTGACCACAATGTGCCATCGAACCTCTAAGAAATCACTATTAAGAAATCGAATGCATATAATGTTCAGTTGTAGAAACACTGCTCATCCAATCAGAATTGAGAGCCAGAACCATCCATTTTATCATATAAACAACACAACATCACATTGTAAACAACTCAAGGAGTAACTGGATACTTCCTAAAAAGTGACACTGTTTGCTTTTCGGCGTTTTGTCTGTGCTAGTGTTGATGTGCCTTATTTTTTTCTAAAGGACATTGTTAACATGCGTTTCTTTCTCGAGAAATACTTAATATGCCCAAGGAAGATGATATACTGATTTGCATGTTTCTGGAATAATTAAGTATGCCATGACGAGCAGGGGAAATAAATGGCGACATTTAGCAACCAACAATGATGAAGGCTAACAAGGTCAAGACCTTAATAAGACATGAAAGAATCTGTTTAACACAGCCCAGACAGCTTCTCATTTCTGGCCCCGTTCTGGCAGCTTCTTAAAGAAATTAAAGAAGCTGCTAATGTCTTTAAAATGTCATTGTTGCCACATCATTACTGCTTCAGCCACGGAGGCTAATTTCTACATTACGTCCAAGCGCTCAGGGTGCGATGGCTTTCATTGATTATGATTATTTATGCGTGACAATTGAAATGTGAAGGTGTGCAGACATACAGAAGGGAGGAGACGATGGACGTTAGATGGACATGTCAGCATCGGGCTGTGGAACTATAACTCAAACTTACTGATTATTCAAGGGATGTTGCTCAGCAGCATCCAAGGACGCAGTCCTGCCAGGTGCCTCAGGAAACAGTGAACAGAACATTGAGAGGAGGAGAATAGTGAGAGGAAGAAACAGTGTGAGGAGAAGAACAGTGAGAGGAGGAAACAGTGTGAGGAGAAGAACAGTGAGAGGAAGAAACAGTGAGAGGAGAAGAACAGTGAGAGGAAGAAACAGTGAGAGGAGCAGAACAGTGAGAGGAGGAGAACAGTGAGAGGAAGAGAACAGTGAAAGGAGGAAAACAGTGAGAAGAGGAGAACAGTGAGAGGAGGAGAACAGTGAGAGGAGGAAAACAGTGAGAAGAGGAGAACAGTGAGAGGAGGAGAACAGTGAAAGGAGGAGAACAGTGAGAAGAGGAGAACAGTGAGAGGAGGAAAACAGTGAGAAGAGGAGAACAGTGAGAGGAGGAGAACAGTGAGAGGAGGAGAACAGTGAGAGGAGGAAAACAGTGAGAAGAGGAGAACAGTGAGAGGAGGAAAACAGTGAGAGGAGGAGAACAGTGAGAGGAGGAGAGCAGTGAAAGGAGGAGAACAGTGAGAAGAGGAGAACAGTGAAAGGAGGAAAACAGTGTGAGGAGGAGAACAGTGAGAGGAAGAAACAGTGTGAGGAGAAGAACAGTGAGAGGAGGAAAACAATGTAAGAAGAAGAACAGTGAGAGGAGGAGAACAGTGAGAGGAAGAAACAGTGAAAGGAAAAAATGTTTCAGTCAGGATGTTTTTGACTTTGGTGCTAATCTGAGTCAGGCTGATGTCAGAGTTGGATTTGTTTGGCTGGTGTAAAAACTTTTTTATTTATGTTCACTGGGTTTATGCCAGTGAACACCACACAAGTCTGCCAGGCCCCCTAGACACCACTGGTCAGAAGTTTGGACACACTTGACTGAAATGTTCCTGAAATGTTCCTGAGTTATTATATATAATCATGCTTGCATATGAATAGGAATGTATATGTACATGTATTTATTTTTGTCTAAAACATCATTCACAAGATTAGGATGTGTTGGGCCTAATAGTGACGGTAAAGCAATCAACAGCATCTTCAGTTTCTTCACCACAGTTTTCTTGCTTCCATTTCTATTGTTTTTTTTGATGATGAGATTTTTCAACAATTAAAAATGTATATAAGTAGCTATATCCAAACTATGTATATATATATATATATATATATATATATATATGATATAAAAGCAATCCATTCTTACTACCAGAATTGATACGTTATCAGACTTTTATCTTAACTTTTAGCAAGACCCACCAGAAACTCAGAAACTGTTAAAATGTTATATATGTAGTTTAAAAATGCTTGATGAAATATGTTTAGTACACAGTCTTGTAACTTTTGGTTTTGGTTTTTGATGTTTTTTAAGTATTGATGTCATTTATCTCTTAATTGTAGGGCTCATTTCGTGTTTTAAAATTGGGCAAAATAAAAACATGAATGTGTGTTGGAGGTGATAATTGGGAACCAAGATGGTAACTGTTGTGCTCTATTTCAGTTTTAATTTTTGCAGCATTGGTGAAAGTTTGTCTGATCACTCATGGAATAACTTCTATTCACGTGACAGATTGTTGTTTCCACACTTACAATGGAAGGTTTAAGAAAGAAAACACACACAGGCATATCTTCACTGTATGTTACCTAATAGACAAAAAAGACAGAAAATCATGTGGACTGAATTGGGTTGTTCAGGGAAAAGGCCTGTATAATGATGAAGGTTATTTATTCACAAATCTGTTCTGTTGAACAGATGTAAAGATTGTTCAATTTAAATAGCCAAAAATCACTGAATGTTTTACTCAGTTCTTGAGGACAGTTTCTCTTTTGTAATCGTAGCAAATAAACAAAATTTTTGTGAATATGTCATATCCACTAGTTATGTATTCTTACATGTAATCATGTACATATTCATGTATTCAATAAACAGACAGCAAATCCTATAAACAGAGTACAAAACGGAAAGGAAATGTTTCACCTACAGTTCCTAACTACTGTAAAATGTATTTATTAATGACTTGCATATTTTATTATTTTCCAGGAATCGGTCTGAGAGAGGCTCTCTGCTCCAGAGACGTTATAGCAGTGCAATTGTATACTTAAGACATAAGATATGGGAGGCTATGTCATATTTTAAGTGTAATCTTGGCTACAATGTGTTGTTAGCAAAATGCCTAGTGAGCACCACAATGGTTACAGGTGTTACTTTCTATTTGGGTTAAACAAAGAATATTCAAGCTGCTCCTTTTCTGCTTTTGAATGAAAGTGAACATTCAAGTCACACCTGTTAGGAAATACGGTTGTAAATCCATAGGAATAATTGACACCAGGCTGTTGAATTATTAAAAATGAATACACACCTTCAGGTGACAGTGACTCAAAGTGGGTGTCCAATAATTAGTAATAATAATAAGTTCAATAATTCAACAATTATTCAACTAAGTCCATTATTCAACAAATACCACAGTTGCCCCACTTCGAGACATTTTTCTGCTTTTTTGTCACTGAAACGCTCTCGTGTGTAAAGCTGCTTTATTAGCCGCTAATTTCAGCATTTTGCTGAAACACTTCAAGTCATTGTTGCTAGCCTAAACAATCCAAACTAATGTTAATGTCAAAGTGTCCCTCAAAGACTGCCTGAACTATTTCTACCATACAGACAGTAGAGTAACATTTATCATCATAAATGTTATGAACGTATTTGTAATATATGTGTTATGGTATAAGCACACCTCCCCAACACAATAAGAGACTTTAATCAGACTCTGTGAGCACAACTTTGGTGCATTTGTCATATTTATTGTCTGTCTTTAATATACTGTATTTGATGTACCTCAGAAAATAAAAGAAACAAGGTTCTCAAAATACTCATATTTAACACAACTGTAATGAGCATTGACGTGGCCATCGACAAAGAAAGTTTAACTGCAAATAGTTGAACGAATGGCATATTTATGCAGGTATATTCCAAAAAGTAGCTCCTCCTAAATAATACAGGGATAGTTTTTAACCTAGATTTAAAATCCCTGCACACTAAAGTTACTGTCCTTAAGTATTATTATTATTAAGTTAAAAGTGAATCTAGTGTACTTTAGCATTGCTGGTGCCATGCCATGAACCCACAGCGAACCCAACCATGGCTCCACAACCGTGATATGAACCAAACCACGTCAGTGGTATATTGTAATAAGTGGCACCAGCTCCCTGGCTGAGAAACCTTGTCTTTGTGAGTGAGACCTTAACATTAAGATTTTAGCAGCCTGGGTGTGCAAGACTCTAAGACTGACAGTGTTTTTAAAGGTTTCTGTAATGAATTCATCAGTGTCTGTTTAAATGTCTTGTTTCTATGTTTCCTCACAAATCTTGCAGTGCCCTGGTGGGAAGTATAGCTTTTTGATTTCCCAAACACAAGTTTGTCTCGCTTTCAAAAATGTTACCACGTAAATCCCACCCAACCTTCACTCCCCTCCATCCTGTGGAATACTGCAGGCCGAGAGACAAATGAAGAAAACTTGCTATGCTAAATGGGTTCAAGAGACTGCCACTGTCACCCACTACAAGGTCACAGATGCATTTAAATGCTCTGGAAACAAGAGGAGGAGAGAGAGAGGGAGCGAGAGAGAGGTAAAATTGATTGAACAGTTCCAATGTCCCGCTCTCCTCATTATATTAATTTCTCAGCTGCCCGAGGTTAATCACCACACACACTCACCTCACACTGTTTTTCCAGTTACATCATAATTAGTTTGGTGGGGAAAGCAATCTACAGCTTATGAAGCGATAGCCCTCTCCATTCCTCCCTCACCATCATCACCACGGGCACGCACGCCCGCGTTCCCAATCGCTATCACGCAACCTCTCCCTTGAGCTTGCTGTGTTTTGGGGATTGATTTCATTTCTTAATGACAGCTCTGGTAATGACCCTACGTGCCAGAGATGCTGGTGTCAGCCCCCAGACAGCATCTCTGGAATTGAAGAGCAGGACACAAGCAGAAAGAGAGAGAGAGAGAAAGAGGGAGGGAGGGAAGGAAGGAAGGAGGGAGCAAGGGAAAGCAAGCGCTACATGGGAAAAGACCTCTGCAGTCTTTGCTTTTCCCAAGCAGCAAGGACAGCCGGGTGGGAATCACAGGGTAGCATAGGGCTAATTTTTCAGTTCATAGACTGGATGCGAATAATGGGAGAGAATGTCCTGCTGAAAAACCAGCAGGTGATTTGCTGGTCTTTGCTGTTCAGGGTGGTCTGGTTCATTGGTCTTAAACGGTAACCGTGATTGGAAACCAGCTTACAATTATGCACTTGACAGATGCAGCAATGTAAAGTTATTCAGACTATATATACTGTCAAATGTCCATTCAGAGACTCAAACCCATGACCTTGCTAGCACCATGCTTTACATGTTGAGCTGCTGGAACAGCTGAACATTGACTTTGCTGGGCAGAGACCTAAACTAGCTTAAGCCAGATAAAACCACCAACTCGCAGACTGTCTTAAATCGGTCCTTTCACACAGAACTCATTACTCTATTCCGAGTCCTCACAGACATTAGCATTAGCGTGTTTGATGGAAAAAGTGCTAATAATCTCACAATGCCCCTGATTACAACATGACTGTTTCATTAATAACTAAAAGGTTTGTTAATACACCTTGCGTGTTTAGCCATTAAAAAACATTCAGGCGGAAGTTTATCGGCCTGATGAACATTTGTCTAAATGCTGGAGGTGCGACTGCAGTCCGCCTCCAGATTTTTGCTCTTTGTTACTCAAGCCTTCATCAGTCTTCAAGAGATCTGAAGATTTATTTGCACATTTTACCTGCACTTGAAAAGGAATTTCAATGCTGTAAAGTCAATTATTGTACATTTTCAGAAGCAGAAAATCAAAAGAGGAGATCTCATTTGTTATGGATAGCTTGAAATTCAACATCATTTTTGCTTTTATCTTTGTTATAACTGGTTTAGCCTTGAGTCGTGCCCGCAGTGAAAAGCACTTCTCAGCGCTGGTTTCATCAATAAATCAAAAAGCCTCTCATTTATAACATCTGAGTTGAGGGTTGGAGGGATTAATGACAATACATGCATATTTTTTGTTTCTCTGTGGTGAACGCAGAGGTCTGATCAACCAGAAAAGAGTTACGCTGCATAAAGCATTGTGTATGAATATTGCTCATACTGTTATCTCCCATTGCAGCTTCCTTCAGCAACTTACATTTGCTGTCCTAGGCTTATGAAATAATAGCAACCTGGCAAAATAACATTGAATTAGGATATAAAAATGGTTCATTTTCTTAATGGAAGTCATCAACACTGTAGGTTCTTAGCTGTGAGAGTGCACGGTCAATATTGTAGGTACTGAATTTGTATTGAGTTTATAAGTGGAGTCGCCTCAGAGAGTGAATTACTCTGGATTGATGTGTTCCCATTGGTTGGGTTTCATATTATGTAGCCATTGCTCTGGTAGGTGAACTGATCAGCTAAAAAGCCAAAAAAAGGAAAATCTTAATGCACTTCCTCACTTTGCCGAAGTGTTGGCCAGAGGTCAAAACGCTGCGGCCTGCGGCTTCATGTCAAAGCTCAATTTAAACATAGTGCAGGAAATATTTGCTCTGTTACAGAATCAAGTGAGTGGTCTACATAGGCAGCATTTTAAGGAAGGCAGCCATCATATATTGGAAGGCTGTTTAATGTAATACAATGTAAGATCAATTCGCAAATCCAAATTGTAGGACAGGTTTGCATATATCCTTCTCAAAGAAAGAAATTCCAGAATACAATGCAATAGGCTCTGTTAAACAAATCAACATAAAAATGGTCAGTTTTCCAATATTTGTTTGTGCTTTGTGTTTTTAATCCTATCTGAGAATCTCATTATTAACAGGGAAACACGAGGGGAATAACAGGATTGTGTAGCAGCTTGAGCCGTCTGTTGCTTCACACCAGGAAGCATTCCAGTGTAGACAGCTTCCAGTTTTGTTGCGTCAAGACACACACATCCACTTTCACTGAGTCAAACACTGATGTGTCAAAACACTTCTGCCAGACAAACTAAAATGACACCCAGAAAGGTAAATCAGGCCTACGTTATGTCTACATAACAATCAGTGATATCTATACAGTAATAATAATGAATGTATTTTTAGCATATATGCTGATTATTGTTTTTATGCTGATATAGCATAAAAACAATCATTATGCTGATATAGCATACATGCCCGATATATATATCGGGTCAAACTTGCGGCTAGCAGTTTCATCTACTCTAAATTCACTGGAGCTGACATTAGGCTAATCAGGACAAAGCGGTCGTCAATAGTGCCGGGGTCAGATTTTCCCGAGCGTGAGCAGTTAATGGCAAATCCAGTCAGGAAGCCCTGGAGCTTTTGATCCCGGATTGCTTTGAAAGTGCTGACATTTCTGACCACAGAGCCCTAATCAGATTCAATATTGTAGCACCCGGCCTGTTTACTTATTAAAGCTTGTTTACATAATTGGGGATATCAAAGCATTCGATGGGATACATTAGCCAGTCTGAATCTCATTCCGTCGAAGATTTTACACATGAAAGCGCACCCTAATATAAGAGGAAGGGGATAATAACGCTACGATATATTCTCGGAAATACTTTGACTAGCTTAAAATGAGGAAGAGGAGAAACTATCGAGAAATGCACCATATTGACACAGGTGTTGTAATGAATCGAAGCCTGGAGGAACACTGTGGAACACAAACACAAAACTTCAGGTTTTATTCTTTTTAAAGTGGAAGCTGTACCTGAAACAGATGGACTGCTCATAGCTAAAGAGGTAAAAACCTATGAATCCACAAACACAGCACGATATACGAGCCATGAACATGAAGTTTTCCAAAGAAATAAAAAACACATTAGATGAACTGTTTCAAAGTTGTGTGAACTAAATAATGAAAGATGCATTCTGAAGCAGCAGGACATCCCCAGTGCTTTGAACAAACACACTTTCATGTTTGTTTCTTTTACACAGTGTATGAAACGTCTATAAAAGTGATTAGGCCCAGAGAGAGTGCCCAGTGCCACGGATGTGGATTATTTTTGAAATATCAGATCTGAGAAAAATCTTAATCTCTTGTTTGCAGCTATCATTAAAGCCTTACTCTGTCATAGGAGCTTGTGGAGATACTAACAGACCAGTCTGAAAAATCAGAGCAATGCATTTTAATTCCAGTGTGTGTGGAGCTGCTGTTGGAGAATTAGACTGTGGATTGGGTGTGTGTACTGCAGCTGAGCTTGCATGTCATTAATATTGTATAGTACATCATATTTTACTCAATGAGGGTAAAAAATGCAAGGAAAGTTTTTCCCGCCCTGTGAGCTGAATGCAAACACACGTTCTCCAATTAAAGCAGAGCAATTTACAACTGGGAGTGAAACTCTGTAACCCTTGTGTATTAAAAGGATTTCTGTGTGTACAGCCCCTAAATGTGGTCTGATTTTTATATTAATGCACAAAACTTAGTAAATAAGCAGCGCAATACGTTTATTGCACAAATCCCATTTGATCCTATGTTATGCTGGTTAAAGAAGTCGGTCTGTCAGTCAGTTGTTGATTTGCATGATGTGTATACAGTGTAGTATACAGTGTACATGTAGTCTGTGTCACATTTCTTGTCTCTAGATTCCTTCAATGCATGTCTGCAGTTTTATCGTCAATGAAACAAACTGGTTTATTTGAATCTTGTAGTAAATGTAGTTTTGTATTTGTGGGTACTTTTAAAATTAAATACATTGCGACACTTCTGTGCACAAAAACACAAAGAAAACTTTTATTTAACGTACATTTACTCTCAACATATTTTGCATATCTGCTTATGACATCCCGTACCGCCTCCCTCTGTCTCTCAGTGAAGCATTACTATCAGCACCCACCACATGAAATGTTCTCACAGTCACTGTGTGTCTGCTCTTCACAATACACTGCTTTAACTGAAAATGGCCTTTTCACAAAAGCACCTCAGAGATAGAGATGTCAAACTCTAAAGATTGAAAGGGCTTGCAGCAGGATTTATGAAGAATCAGACAACAGTTTACAAATGTCAGAAATTTACCTTTGTTGCAGCTAGTAGAGGTCTTCCTCCTAAAGCGGTCCAAAGACTTTGTCTTCAGCAGAATCCTCCAACAAGCCTCCTCAAATGACAGCTGAGGATCTGCAGGCCTCGATGCACTTGATGACATCTACGTTTTTCCATCTACCAAAAACACAAAAAATTCATAAGTCATAGTTAGGGGTCATGCTAGGTTTACTAAAATCCCAGTAGAGATTTAAATCTGCTTGTTTTGAAGTTCTACACTATACAATTTCAGTCAGAAGGTTTGAAGAAGGTTTTCTTCACCTTTTTGGAGTCTGGCAGTAAAATTACTATTAATTTTCATTGTACGATAAAGAGCGACTCTGACATCCTGTCTAACATATATTTTTGCTTTAACAGAAGAAAAAATTAATGCATGTTAAATTAACGCATCTAAATTACATGAGTTTGAGTAATGATGTTTGTTTATTTTTGGTTGCACTATTCCTTTAAGATAGACATTCTTTAAGATGTTTGGCAATGATGTAGACCCACATTTATTTCGAATAAAAATACTGAATTGTTTATGAATCATATTTTGGTTAAGAATATCTCATTGGCACAAGAATGTGTTGGCACATTCAGCCGTTTGCACAGTCACATTTAAAGCTTGACAAATTGCTGTAATCAATCAGCATATGGTCCAAGGACACGAAGAGGATGTGAGAATCTCCAAAAGTTTATGCAATCCAGACGGTAATCAAATCTGACCACTGTTGTGATTAAAATCAACAAGTGTTCTCTGGAGATAACGTTGTGTCTGCAATTAAATTCCCACCTTCAAAACTGTCTGCAGTTTGACATTTCCGTGTGTGCATGCACAGGATTTTAGCTGTAAGTAAGCCGGTTAGGTTAAACACAGTGTAATCTGTCACTCTTTATGTGTGACACATGCCAAGCCACCACAGTCAAACCATGTACTTGGGAAAAAACCTGGGTTAAACCAGAGAGCACCATTCCATTTTTTTCATTACTCCATTTTTCCCCTCTAATTATATTTTGCATCATAAATATGAACAAATCTATGCTGAAAAACTGATTAAAAAGATCCCTGTCATCCTGCTTTCGTCCTTTCCCATACATTACAAATCCTCCTACATTCCGGGTCACAGCATATGTATCCACATACAGCTGACGTTTTATCACATTCTAATGATTGTCTCTGTCCCCGATCCCTCTTTTCTAAAGCTCAGTCAGGAATGACAGTCTCATTAAACAGCCATTTGGCTGCTGTAGGCCGGAATTTCGTCCTCTGAAATGTTCTTAATTGAAATGGCCCGGCTCTGTGACCTTGAGATGTTTATCCACGGCTGTAACGTTTATCTCCTCCTTTTCAGTGCTTTATCTTCTGTCTGCTCATCAAACACTTTGGGAAAAGTCAAGCATTAATCACATGCCTTTTGTCATGCAAATTCATTTGTGAGGCGATCTCATATAAAGATTACATCATTTTGAACACAGTATATGATGAGGAAGAAAATAAATATTCTTGGTGATGTCATTGACAGTCTGTGATTTAGTGATTGTTCACCAAATGCTTTGTTATTGAACACTCCACATAATCATCTGATATAACAATATCAAATCAATCGTATTGACATAATGCCCCATTCACTCATTATTGTCTAGTGATTGTGCCGCTGTCTCTTATTAAAGCCTCTGCTTTTTTTCTGTTATTGATTTAATGACAGGAAACAGATCTCTTATCACAGTTATCTGATGATTTTCTGTGTTTTTTATGTGTGTTGTCATGAATGGTCTGTTTTTGTTATTATCAGCAGGACGACTTCCTCAACAGTGTAAAAGCTGTTTAAAAGCTCTGATATTGTCACATTTTCAGCTACCAACCAGTGTAACAATGTTTGGGAAAATGTTGCCATATGAGACTTTTGCTGAAAAGCAAGAACTACAAGCAAGAAACCAAAATGTCTGTTTTATTAAATGTGGTTATTCTTATAGTCAGAGGCTAGAATCCATAGCTCGCTTACCTTTGTATAAGAGCTGTACTTAGTAAACAGTGTTGTTTGCTTCACTGCTGTTTTATCTGCTGCTTTGGTAGTTTGTTTGCGTAAACTAGATATCCATGAACAGAAATTTATAGATATTCTGCATTGTGTTCTGAATTCTGTCTAAATGTAATCTGTACTTATTGCTTTTTGAAAGAAATGACTGTGATTACATTGTCTCTATCTATTATCTGCTAATTTCCAGCGTGTTTTCCGTACAGCTGCTCACAGACTGATACTGTTGTGCAATTATGTGTGTCATGAGTGTCATTTTATCATTTTTCTTTTGTGTGCTGGTCTGTTGTTGGGGTATAAATCGTTTCAGATAAACCTATCTCCCAAAATAATCCCGGAAACACAGGACGGGCTGTGGTAACAGTTCACGTGTTAACTGTTCATCTGTCAGACATGTTCTGTGGAACAGTTTGGGTCTGTGTTACCATGCCTGACAAATATGTACCCAACAAGTGAAGTGTGCATGCAAAAGAGACGGCACCAACAGAACCACCCACACGTCTTGTGCTGTGGAAGTGTCTGGTTGTAGGTGGGAGGAAGCAAGATTAATGTGTCATATATTAAATTAATTAAGCAGGTAATACAACTCTGTAATACAGATTAATCATCAAAAGGTCTCAGATCATAAAGGAACTAAATAAATAAATATAGAAGCTTTCCTAAATGCTGTTTTTTGGGAAATATTAATGACAGTGTGGCCACCACAAAGGCACAAGATGAATGAGGCGAGTAGCTTCTCTTCAGTGAAATTATATTATGCAACGACCGTAATCGGTAGCTTTTCATTTCACCTTTCCTTGGGTATTACTCATTCTGTCTGCCTGTAAAGCACACCATTAGAGTTCCTATAGCAGTCTGGCTCTACGACACAGTACACCTCTGTCTGAGTCTCGGGACAATGCTAAACTCAGAAATCAAATTTTATTCTGTGTACTAAAAAAATGTTCAAACAGGCAACAATTCATTAGTGTAAATTGTTTTTAAAAAATGTTTGTTGTCCTAATCTTTCATCAGAATGGAGTGACTTATAAGGAGGTCTTTCCTGTGTAGTGCGAATGGTCTGATCCTGTTGGTGGAGAAGATCTGGCCACAGACACAAGAAAGTCTTAACACATTTTGTTTGATTTGTGAGGTTTATTAGGTGGAGCTATCAGAAATTACAAATATTGACCCTATTCAAGAACTGTACAGAAAACATGGTAGCGATTTTGACTTTTATTAAAAGCTTACCAATAAGCCAGCAGGCTAAAGTTTCATACCTGTTCTCTCACACTCCATGTTTTATTAGGCTATGTCAAAAATCATTTGAAATATTTATCTTTGATTTACTCAACAGACTTTGTTGTGTGGAATTGTTGACCTCCAAGACTCACTGTTGTATTTATCTGATATTCAGGAAAAATTCTCATATTTATGCAAGATTTATTATTATTGTTGTTGTTTTGGAATTTTGCCATTTTTCTATCATTAAACAAACTGTGACAGGTCAAAATGCTGGACTTAATCCAAACCTTCAGCAATGGTGTCAGCCGACAGCTTCCATGTGCACACTGAGAAATTTTAAATGAAATAAATATGTTTCCATGAAACTGGTTGATATAATATTTAAAGTGTAAACTGCTGTTTTATGTGTTTTGACCCATATTTAGAGAAAAAAAGGTTACTGAAATGCTTCATTCAGTTACTAAAATATTGAATACCGAGGCAGACAACTTTGATTCCAAATAGCTTGTCAGGACAGTCCGTTCACCAAGGTTGTTCACTCAAGGGCAGACTTCAGATTTGGTCCTCCCTAAAGATACCTGCATCTGGACCTACTATATAGTGTATCCATTAAACACTAGACCACCATCAGTTCAGACTTTGCTAACCATCTCTGAAAGTGTACACACAAGAGCACATTCAATTGAGATTCTCCTTGCATTCCAACAAGGTGAGATTCAGACAAATTAATTAAGCACCAGTTTGTAATAGATTGAACTTTGACTCCATTCCATTCCAGCAAGAATCTACACTGAGGAATAAAAGCACTTCTGAGGTCACTGTCAACTGCGTATCCTCATGCATTTAATATCGCACCAAATAAGCACCTCCAGATGTACATCTATCATGACTGGCCATAAACATCTCCAGCTTCTTATAACTTATGTGATCCTGAGTTTTACAAAGCGCCTTGCATGCTGTTGTAGTGTACTTAGAAAGCCCTTGTGGCCCTGAATCAATACACATGCCAACAGAGATGAGGCACAGTTCTGGCTCTGTATGCTTCAAAGACTGTTCTTTTTGATGAGAACTGCTGATTAGTTCAGTTTTCTAAAACACATGGAAAGATAATGTTGGAAAGATTTGGGACTGTAGAATGCACTTAAAATCAACTTTTAGAGCTTTATTTTTAAAACTTATGAAATGTAGGTTTTTTAGTTGTTTCATTTTTTGAATGTTACCTGTTTTTTTGGGGGGTGGGGGGATGGACTTTTTGGATGGTCATTGGGCTGGTTGTGGGCTAGTTTTGGTTGGTCATTGGGCCGGTTGTGGGCTAGTTTTGGTTGGTCATTGGGCCGGGTGTGGGCTAGTTTTGGTTGGTCATTGGGCCGGTTGTAGGCTAGTTTTGGTTGGTCATTGGGCTGGTTGTGGGCTAGATTTGGTTGGTCATTGGGCTGGTTGTGGGCTAGATTTGGTTGGTCATTGGGCTGGTTGTGGGCTAGTTTTGGTTGGTCATTGGGCTGGTTGTGGGCTAGATTTGGTTGACAACTATCAACTTTTGACAATCAATAGCAGCTTATGACTAATAAAACTACAAAAGCCCACTTGAAAATTTGAAACAAAATGCTTATTTCTTTAGTAATATTTATAATCAAGTCTCATTCTGATGTTTTTCAGTTTTGTTAGGAAGCAGAATATTATGTGATTGTTATTCAAAGACCTCGACTGTTGCTATGCAACAAATGACCCGACAGATGCAAAATCCAAGTATGAACATTTATGCAGAAATAAGGACAGTTATTAGTTGAACCTTAGTTACTAGTTGGCAAGCATGCTAGTTAGAGGGTTTCCTGAAGCTGGTCTTAATTTTAATGGTTTAGTGCAGTAAATGTAGGCTTTACCACATACTGTACAAAAGCCTGAGGGGATAAAAAATCATATAACTAAATAATTGTGAGATGTCGTTTTTCATGGCACATTCTTGGAGCAGGAAATGTTTCACCTCGGGAAAACCATGATCCACTTCTGTCTACTTTGGATTAGGGACTTGCTTTAGACATACTGGGCACTAGATCTCACAGATGCTCACAGTCGACTGTATCGATATGTTACATGCGTCTACATGCAGTGATTGTCTAGATAAAGTATTACAGGGATATTCTGGGTTATTTTGACACGTTCTTTAGTGTGTATGAGAAAACAGGAAGTACATTTACAGTAATCTACAATGGAAACACGAAAGCGAATGATACATCAGATATGCAACTCCATATATTACACTATGTTCACACAGCAGAAGAATTCAGTTGTCAATCTGATTTGAAGACTGTGTTCACACAATTTGGTTACAAGTCAGAGCGACTACATACAACAACATACAACAAAGACTACAACTACATTCTATAACCAAAGTGACTCTGGCAGAATATTGAACGAAGTCCACTTTGCGTTTAAAATGTGAGTTTTTTTCGCTAAATATATACCTCAGTCCTGTGATTTATTTTTTACACCTCAAACACTAGAACCAGTTAATGAAGTCTGTGAAGTCTTAAATTAAATTTAGCATTTAGTGATGATTTAAAGAACACAGTCCAAATTCAGTTACCAGTTTTTTTATGAGGATTAATGGGTGCTTTGGGCATATTAAAAACAATTGGGGTCAATTGAAAATAAACAACAATGATTTATAGTAGAGCCAAGATACAGTACAGCAAAGAGCAAATTTGTTATTGGTGTTAAACTAAAAGCATAATAATAACTATTCTGCTTTTAAAAAATAAGCATACAGGCTTTTCCAAGACATAAGAAGGAAGGTAATATTTTTTCTGGATTATAAATCACTAAATCTGGTTAGAGCTCAAGAATCTTGCTAAATACTTCCATTTAATGTACTCGATACACTCAGAACACAGATTTTGTTTTCTGATTGTCCACCATGACGTGTATATATCTGTCTGTCCACTGTATTCATTAAGCTTGTTTATGATAAATTCTGCTCAAATTCACAAATAAAATATGCTGAAATTATAAAGCTCTCAGCAATCAATAGACCATTTGCTGTAAAACTGTTGATGTGTCTCTATTTGTCATTCAAGGTCACTGTGGCTGTTGTGAGGCCTCATGCTCGAGATGTGCTGTTTTTGTGCTGGATCCTGGATTACGTGTCATTTCTCCCTGTGTCCCGCTGGTCGGACTGTTGGCCCATCACTAATCTTGTTATGTATGCAATCTCTTTCCTTTCACTCTCTGTGTTTTGGGCACCCCTGTGTACCACGCGATTGTTCCTGCTCTTCTCAGAAGCACAGAGACAGCAGGCCATTCAGAATGAATATTTACATTGGCCCCTGTGTCTTTTGTTGGGTACAAACAGGAACTTCAGTAAGATTTATTACAGCTGGCAGCAGAGCAAGTGTCTGTCCTCAATGAACTGCACAGTGTCCTAATTCATTCACCTCGAGTGTTTGCAGTTTTACAGGCAACTTAAGGGTATGCTCTTAAAAAAGGTTCTTCACAATAATGCCCCAGAAGAACCATTTTTGGTTTCTCAACGAACCTTTCAGTCAAAGGTTCTTGAAAGAACCATTTCTTTCTTACCTTGTTATAGTATAAAGAGCCTTTTCCACAGCAAAGAACCTTTCGTGAAGCAGAAAAGTTATACGGTTTGTGGAAAGATGTTTTTCTATGGCCTTGTTAGGCACCTTTTGTAGGAGTGTATGTGTATATGCTCACTGAGGTACTGCTGCTGAGTTTTGGTGAAGGGAAAATGAAAATAGATTTACAATTTATGGCCTCTGTGTTGTTGTTTATACATACAGATTTTTTATATGTAAAAATGCAAGGTGACTGATGCGTCATTGCGGCCAGAACGATTTTAGTGTGAATTTAAATTGGGTTGTTATTTCCCCACAATATACAGAGATTTTAGAAACAGAACTTTTGGTATTATTCCTGCAGTTAACCATGTATCAATATTTATTTAATGTTTATCAGTCATTTTTTATTTTTAGCTTATGCAATTCTTCTGTGGTGACTGATACCCACAAATTTAAGTCTGTCCTTAGCCAGTGAGAAAAAACACTCCAGATCTTTTCTTCTCCGAAGGGGCTCATCCATCAGAGATTAAAAATGGCTACAGATGACCCTCAGCCTTTCCCATTAGCACAGCTCTGTTAGAGAGGCGAAGATTCTTGACACTGGCTTCTGTCCTTGCCAAACTTCCCCAACTGTGCTCCAGCTGCTGCAGCCTCTCTCTCTCAGATTAGTAAAGGATAAGACACAGTCCTTGTCTTCTCATCTTTCTCTCCTGCAGCCTGAGGCCTGATGGCACACATTATCTCCTATTAACTAATCACCCAATCAGGGATGGAAAACACTACCAGGGGCGTGCGGCCCTGCTGACGTAAATCCAGACTGACAATATGGCTGTTCTGCTGCGAGGAGAACGATTGAGAGAGATGCTGCTAGCACAGTCTCGTTAAGATCCCAGCACGGCTGCTGCGTGTATAGTTGCCTTTCCTCTGGGGAGTTAGTCAGTGATTATTTAATTTGATTTGGCATCAGAAACAGGATTACAGAGACATTTAGCATGTCATCACACTTCAGCCCCCTGGCACTGTAGTCATGACAGGACAGTTAGGGGATGATGGGACTGGCACCACTGTGTTTCTACACTGGGACTGACCTGGCTTCTTAAGCAATGTCGTTTATTGGCAAGTGTTAAATTCTATTTTAAAGTGCCGATTTTTGGGCTATGCTGTTGTAATAAATAACTGCAACAAAGCATTGCTGCTTGTATGTTTTTTGCTACAAATTGCAAGCAGGGACACAACAATGCTACTGTTGACTGTATGCTAATGAATGCAATAACGAAGGCCTTCTCTTGCTGTCCCTGTCTGGAACGGCTAAATGATTGTTGGCCCTAATCAACTGGTGGAGTCAGTGCTGATGATTGAGTCAGTGTTGTTATGTCTGGCCTAGTCAGTTCTGTTTAGTTCTGCCAAGAGATTAGAGATCAGCTGGTTAGTGTGGTGGTTAAGCTGGTTAACCCCTGCTGGTGGATAAGATAATTGCTTTCTTCTGGCTTTGCAAACATAGCGACAAATGTTTTTGTAAGCAACATATAAATCACAAATGTTGGTTTACATGATAGATGTTTTGTCAGTGACAGGGCTGTACTTGTGGTATGGACTTCTTTGGGTACCAGAGTGTCATGGAACGGACACACTTCTCTATTGTTACTTATACAATGCATTTCTTAATGAGTACTGTAGGTTATATGTCTGTTACACATATAAAAGAAACAGTTTTTAATAAGTACTAATTTTCAGCTGAGGTTTACAGTTGTAGAGACTTAAAAATTAAAAGCAAATGAAGCAGCTTAGCATATTTTAATTCTTAAACGCACAGCTTTGTCACAACATTGACTTGGTTGATTTGGTCGCACATATCTGTCTGTCTGATTTTGATTGGGGACAGTTGCTATTTTGGATTGGCGCTGTAGTTTCATCCCTGGTAAAGGTGGTGAGGCCAGCACTTGTGAGGATAATGAGCAGGTCATTAAAGGGATTTTAATTAGCGTTGTGTCCTCTAATTCCAGCATTCAACCAACATCTTCAGGAAATGTATGCAAATATCTCTGAACTCTCATTCCACTCAGAGAGCTGTCAGATAACAAACATTTGTGGGAAGGTTGTGTAGTTTAAAGCTGTTCTGAGACCTAAAGCTGGAAGGAAAAAAGGCTGAGCGTCAAATCAAATGTTATTTCACTGCAAATTCCTCAGCATAAAAATGAGGCAGATGACAACATAGACAGGTTGCTGACATCCCGTCATCATCTAAAACAATAAACAAAACTGTGCAAGAGGAAGAAAATAATAATACAGCTTCACTTGCAGTAAGAATAAACATGTGTTTTGTGCATTGAAATATTGGCCACCAAGCGTGAAATTGTTACTTAAGATGCATTTAGATACAAAATAGTAAATTTTACTGTTCAGGATTTGTCATATAACTATATATTATTGGGCCTGTTCAGTTCACATATTAATGTTAATACATTTCAGTGTTTGGCTATAAGGACGTGTTTGTTTACTTTTGTATACTTCATTTGAAGTATAGTGTAAATCTTGAGTCTTGTAACCAGCTGATTCACTTATTTAAAGTCATTTAGCTGACACAATAACACACAACACATTACTGCACAGCACTGTGGGTTACAGATCAGTTCGGTAATGCTAAATTCAAATTAATTGTGCCTTGAGCTTAAAAATGACCCTGAGTTTCTGTTTGGGGCCAGATAAACAAGACAGACTATGTGGCACAATCCGGCTTGTATTGCTATCTGTGGCCATATCGTTCCCACTATATGATCTCATAAAAAAGATAACAGATGGAGATTCGTCCCCTGAGTTTCTGTTAAAGAAAGCAAGCACAGAAATGACTTGCTGAAGGATACATTTTGATTACGGTGTCATATCTTATTAGTCTGCTATGAGCTATAGAGACGCTGACCTCTGTCGTGTAGCACAGCAGCTGTACTTTCTCACCCTGGATTTTATGACAGGGCGGATGGGAGCTTTGTGCTGAGAGCGATAAGACTAAGGCTAAGACTCTGCTCTACGGCCCCTCTGTGCTCACTGACCGAAGGGGCTTAAGATGGGACTTA
The DNA here is from genome assembly GCA_036877525.1 of Chromobotia macracanthus. Taxonomy (NCBI): domain Eukaryota; kingdom Metazoa; phylum Chordata; class Actinopteri; order Cypriniformes; family Botiidae; genus Chromobotia; species Chromobotia macracanthus. The sequence goes on from JAZGTH010000095.1 coordinate 2,100,702, forward strand.
ATGAGCTGAACCAGTCAATGCCCAGCTAGATGGCTTTGATTGATGCCTTTGAAGAAACAATGCGTCTCAATGGTCAGAAGACCACTGAAGACCACAGGGGGAGGGGACAAGGAGGAGAAGGTATTGATAGATCAACCAGTGCAGAGGTCACGATGACCATCTGACTCGGTGACATTGTGCTGTTCCTAGGCTTCGCTCTTTGTTTGTGTGCCTGAGTCACCTTGCAGGGAATTAACAGCATCAGGGCTCAAATGCAAGAACATTTCTCTTTATTTCTTCATATTAAATGATCTAATCATTTTTCTTTTTGTGACTCTTTCAATGATAATCCAATCAGTTTTACACATTAACCACATCAATCAAGATTTTGTTGAAAATGGCCTATAAAGAAGATTGGGAAAGTGTGACTATTATCTGTCAAGTTGTATATAATTTAAACAAATAACTCACACAGCACAACAGCTGTTGCGGAGGATATAGACACATGCAACACCTGCATCACAGTCATCTGCTCTTTCATTGACTATTGTGACTATTAACACTATTAACTGCACCGTACCTTCACTGTAACTGCTTGTTAATGGCGATTACTTACATAAGACATTAAAAAAACCTGCTCTAAGTATTCATTTAATGACTTTAGATGAGTAAAATGTTAAACTTTTGTTAATCTGAGAGTTAACTGCACATAAATACAGTAAAGGGCGACACGCTGTGAGCATCGGGCTGTTTGTAAGTGTGGGAAAAAACTGTGACTGCATTATTTAAACCTGCAGAACAGAGCTCACAATGTCTGGAAATCCAATTCACTATATAAATTAGTAGCGATACTTAAAACATTTAACACTTTGGTTAGTTTTGGCTGTTTACTTGTTTGTTTATTCTTTGTTTATCATTTTAGGTGACTCTTTGGTGTCCTTGTGTGCCGTCCCATTCTTATCCAATGATGATTTGACACTCGGGTCGGTTTTATCTGGCCTCTCGCAGGCCCAGACAGATGGGTCCACACTTGATTCCAACACAAACCTCAAAATTAATCCACCAAAACAAACGTCTTCCTCTCAGCCTGAGCCAGCTGTGAGCTGGATCAGAACCACAGTGAACCTCTTCAGCATGTGCAAATGAATTTTTATGATTGCTGCGGTCGCTTTGACCAACATAAACATGAGCCAGCTGGCCACAGACACCCCCTGGGTTGGTTATTGGTTAGAGGTTTGTTGGAAATGATTTATAACTGTATTTTGCAAGACTGCTTGAACTTGTTTTATAGTGTGGACCCTATATAGAATACATCTGTTTTTCCTTTGTGTATGTTTCTCTACGTTGCATGTGGTGTTTTGTTGTCATCAGATTTTTGTGCAAATTGTTGCACAATCAAAGCATAACGTGACCTTCCCTTTAAGTTCCATAAGTTTTACTTGCTTTATTGTTTTCATGACTGGCAAACTGCAACACTTGGTTTCGGTCTGTTGAACATTATTTTGTGAATTCTGCTGGTGTAAATTGATCACCATGGTAACGCTGTGTAGCTGGCTGAGATAAACGTTTGGCTTGTGCTGGTTTTGGAAGCATTGTTTGAAACAGGTTGGCAAAACTATAAACTTCATGGCTGCTATGAAGTTACATAACAGTAAAATTTCCAGCTATTACTGCAAATTAAAAACATCAATCGTTGTTCTTTTCTTTTTTTAGAAAGAAAACAATATTTAATAAGAAGAGAAGAACTTGGTGTTCTTCCACAACGTCTCTTCTTTTGATTGGAATGCTGATAAACTGTTTGGCAAAGCAAAAATGTGTCAATGAAAACATTTACCCCCTGATGAATTCTGCTTATGTTTAGTTTATGTTCACATTTCAGGTTTATGTGAAATGGATGCAAATGTATTGTACTGTATGGGCTCAGTTTAATTCTTTATTACCCAGATGCTGCGTGAAATCATAATTTTTCCATGTAATTAGTATCTGTCAATGACATCATGTACGTTTAGCGATTTATGTAATTAATTTATACAATTTATACATTATGTAATTTTATAATTTTTACTTACTAACCAAGTGTTGAGTTGATTTGATTAGGTTACAGACACAAAGGATAAACAGTGCTATGTGTAAAATGGGAACACTGGTCAATAATTATTTTTTTGGAGCTCAGTTTGTTTCTTGTTTTAGGCTGATAATCTCAGTTCTACTGTTGTTTACAGTATGCATAACTGTAACACTTTTGCATATCTCTGGTCTTATGAAGGTAACATTAAAATTAGTATGTTCCATGTTTGATTGTAAAGACACTTGTTAACTTTTTCAGGACAAAACAACAGTGAGAATCCACTGACTGTACACAGTTCAGTTATGTACAGGGCCTTTTTTCTGTAACACTGGTGCCTCTTTCACAGTGATTTACTGATGGTTCTACAGAAGCTTTTGAAAATCTGACGTATAAACGGATGTTGTCTCAAATTGTTCAAAAACTCTCATGACACATAATTTGCTTTCAACTGCTGAACGTTGCTTTCAAAGCGCAGCAAGAGATTTCTGGACTATCTGCATGATGTGCACGTGAATTTGTCATTTTCATTGATAATTAAGTCTCTTTTGTCGTCATGTCATTTAGGAGGCGAAGTTCCAAGAGTTTTTCATTCTTTTTTTCCAATGCTGAACTTTATGAAATCTCATATAGCTTCTTTCAGTCATGGTACGTGAGTTCTTAAGTGAGTTTATATTCACCATGAGCGTTTTGACATGAAATGTGTTCAACCAGTCCTGTGTCTTCTGCGACGTATCAGAGCAACCTTCAGTCCTCACGTTCACTTTTAAATATTTCCAGTTACTGTATTTACTCCCGGTGCTCTTGCTGCCTAGCAACCTTTGGCTAATTGCCCTTTCATTGTGCCATCTGCAGTTCTTTGAATGTGGAGGTCAAAGCAGTGCATTGTGGTTTCATTAAAGCCCTGACACAAATCACGTGACAGGGCTCTAACGCTTGCATCTATGCATTTGGCAACGACTGACCATGTACTAACTAAAACGACAGTGTGTTCTGACTAAATTTTTTGAGTTTGTTTATTCCCTGTGAATTAAACCTATGACCTTGGTGTTGCAAGCTGCATGCCATACCAGTTCAGCTACAAGAAAACATGACTATAAAATGACAGAGTTACGTAGGCAAGAACTTAAGAGCATTCTTAAAGGTAAAGTGTGTAATTTCTGCACCACTAGAAATAATATCTGTTTGTTTCAGTGGCCAAACTGAATGGTTCCAACCAAACGGATTGGCTCCACCAATGGCGTAAGTTTGGGGTGGGACATTAATTTTGTTCGACCAATGGCACGTAGAGGCACATGGTATTTGAAACTTGTTTGCCAATCATCATATCAGCAATTCTGTGTGGTGCTGTTAAGGCCGCAGAAATTACGTACTTCACCTTTGAGAGGTAAAGAAACAATAGTTCCAAATATTATGACTATTATGTTTGCAAAAGTAGACGAACAGTCCTACAGCATTTATAGCCAGAGCAGACTTGAAACCTGAAAGCACTTAGATGGAACAATGGTGGCTAGCAATTGAATGCAATGGATTATTGTGGTTGATGGACCATTTGCTTCTTTGAAAGCAACAGATGGGTGTAAGCAGATCCAAGTGAAAGCATCATTATTGCTGGGGGTGGAGAGGTGTGGAACATCAGCTGAATGATTGGTGGTTAGAGTCCCAAAGCTATTTGATGTTTGGAAGTTCACCAACAGCTACAAAGTTATTTACAAACCTGCTCTGCCATCATTTTTCCCTTAAGGGAGACCTGCTTAAGTGATCCATCCCCCATATCTTGCTCTGTACTGTAGACGGTATGAAATTCCAGTATTAGCAAACCAATTATTGCTGTAGTAACATGGTAAGACTCTGCATCTGTCAAGACTTTGAGTTTTAGTGATTCTATAAATTCTTTTCTCACTGTGTTAATAGCTGATTAATATTCTGAGCAACTTTTAGCAATTTGCAGCTCAACACACTCTTCACCAAATATTATTCAGTGTAATTACAGATGCCTGATGATATTCAAAAGTGCTGGGCTGTAAAAATATGATAGATGTTTCTGTGATTGTATTTTTCCTCTGTTGAAGTTATTTATATATTTGTCTTCTTTGATCTTAATGTGGAGTGAAGGTAAAAGGAAAATATGTAGAAGAGGTGGAATTGAGTTATCAGACCCTTAGTTTCTCTTGACTGTAATTTTTATTTTTTTCCCCAAGAATGTTAATGTGAATTCTAGTTTTAGACAATTATTGAGCTCACAACCTTAATGTTATTCAAAAAATTATCATGTGTAAACATCTTTGAGGGAAGAGCGTGGTGAAGGTTTCCTCTGATCTAGAAGAATGAGCTCTCCACAGCCAGAGCAAAAACCTCTACCCGTGATCCATCACTCCTGCCTTCCTTTGACCTCACCTCTCTCTCCCTGGAGTAAAAAATACACGTGGGTGTTTATCCAGGTCACGGTAGCAGTGTAGACGGTTTTGCCCTGAGCAAAGATCAAACTCTGAGTCTTTTGTACATCAGCTACATGCTATTGTTGCTCCAAAAGCAACACTTTACTTGAAAGAACTCACTTTCTCTAGTGTCTAGTGTGAAATTGTGCTTCTTGTATAGCAGTTTCAACATCCTGAATGCAATGGGAGGCACCAGTGTTGGGTTTCCGGGGCATAAGCCCTGAATGTTTTTAGCAAAGCTCTAAATGTTTTCATGCCTGGTCATTTTTTCACCAGTAAAGACTGTTCACACTTCACATGTACTCCTGCATGCCGGAAATATTATTACTACCGTAATTATTTTTGGCACTATAGCACACTGCAGTTTGCTCTGTGCGTAAGATCACTGAAATTATGGCACACTGTTCTGTTCTACCAGCAGCTTGATAAAACAGTGTAAGCTGATATTTCTGTGATTTAGGGTTCGAATTTCCTTCGTTCCAGATGTAAAAGTCTTTCACAATATCACTGATAACAAATCAGAATACAATTGTAATCAAAAAATTACACTTTAACACAAAAACCTGTTTACCTAATTGTTCATTTGCATTTAAATTCTACACTCTTAACTATTCAGTGAATTCACCCTTCAGCAAACAGTTCCAGATGTAGCAACAGCACACTGAGTTCATTTATGCACACCCAATGATAAAATACATTTCTACCTTTATTTGAGCTCTCTTTAGCATTCTGACAGATACGACTGATTATTGCACAAAACTGGCACAAGTATCATCACTGTATATTCAGTGAAACTGAATATACAGCTTTGCACGGGGGCACTGGGTGGTAAAATGGCCGCAGTACCTCACTTATAAATGCAAGGAGTTTGGAGGCTGTTTCTCCTGCTTTAATTGCTTGACATTTGCATACGGAGAAGTTTATCAGTGGTGCCGTTCTGCTCTCATCCATGCGTAATAGCATTTGAATTACCATTGGGAATGGCAGCTTCGGGTGAAAAACAAATACAAATGGACTCCAACAAATATACTTGGCTGTAATGACAGGTGATTTATGGAATTTTCTAGAACACGGTTTCCCAATTCTAGTCCAGGAACCAACCTCCAATACTGATGGAGCTGATTCTGCTGGTAGTGTCTCTAGAAGTAAAATGAAGAATTAAATCAGGTGTGTTAGATTAGCTAGACATTCAGAATGTGCAATGTTGTAGCTGCTCCAGGACCAGGATTGGGAATTACTGCTCTAGAATGTAGGATTTTCATTTTTACTTTCTAAATTCTAGGGTTGATTCTAGGGTCAGTCCTGGCAGTTTTAGTGATGTTTTTTTTTAAAGCTGAAGATATTAAATAGGTATTGTATCAGTGAAGGTACTGAATATACTTGCACAGTCACTGTCCAGTCATTTTAAATGGAATATGTATTGCTTTCTTCATTTAGCTTTGTGGAGAGCTGTTAATTTTCACACAAGCTTATTCATTCACATAATGAGTGTTAGCAGAAGAATATATCAACGCATGACTGTCAGGAAATGACACATCATTCTTGGGAATTCACTTTTGTCATTTGTCAAAAATATCTTGGCTTTTAAAATGCATTTAACAATGTACAATTAAAGTGTGAATTTTACATAACCATCTGTTCTAATCTGATCAAAATTAATTTTGCAATTTATTTAAATTTGTGAGATTGTCCTTAAGGCAATAAATAGAATTTAAATAGGATGCATAAATAAAAGAGACCATTTACATAGAATTGACATATCTAGCCAGCCATGTGCCTTAACAACCAACCAACCCCAAACGCAATTATGGGAAGAAGCTACACGGACTTCATTAGACTGAGACTCTGAAAGATAAAGCAGAATCAGAACTTTATTGCCAAGTACCATGGGTTTACATGTACAAGGAATTGGCCTTGGTGTACTGGAGCTTTACAGATTGTAAACAATAACTAGAAGGTACGTTTTCTGACGTGAGGGGTGCCTGACATGGCAAAACTCAAGTCACTATATTTTAATGATGTTGACATGTTCTAACATGATGCTAACATGATTAAGCATGATTCTAACATGTTTTAGCATGATGCTAGTATGATTTATCATGACGTTAGTAAGTCTTTGCATGAATTAGCATGATGCTAGTATGTTTAAACATAACATTTGCACACTGGCACACCACTGCCACAGACTTTTACAGTAAAGAGAATGCTACATGTTTAATGATAATGGAAACAGCAGTCATGCTTAATTATACTGAAAAGAATTTCACATGCAAAACGTTTATATTGGGCCTAAAATCAGGCACCATTTTTGAGCAAAATATACTTTCTTATTTCATTTGATTTAATTCTGAAATATGACCTGAGGATGTCTGTGACATTCGCTAATAAGAAAAACAGTTGACATGAAGTGAAATGAAAACTTCAGTGAAGGCAGCAGATTTTCAGTATGTTAGCAGCTCTTGGGTTTGTCATTTCCCCAGTTTGAGTTACATCTCAATTTCAATCGAGTGGGGACTCTGTGTGCTTCACTCAAATTGCTCTCTAGAGGTAACAGACCCTATGAGGAGCAATTAAGTAATCAATCCTAATCCCCAGTGGGCCGGATTTTAACCACGAGTGAAAGTGAGTCGGCGCTGTGTAATCCGGAGTGTGTGCAAGACATGAAGGATGCAGGAATCAAATGTCTCAGACATTCCTCTGGAGACTGAATCAGTTTATCCCCTGCGCTCTCATTTCAGGTCTCTGTGCGTGTGCGCTCGCTCTAAATAACTGTTCTTCATTCATTTCATGATGTTACAAAGGAAAAGGTCAACCAATCACGGCACAGCCCCTGACACTGTGGCAAGACCCCTGGCCCCTGTGCGGTCATTATTAATAATAATTAAAGGTGAAGCAAGTCATTTCTGCACTACTAGTGGCACCAAATGCACCTTCATTCTGTGTGGGGTGTGGCTATCTGCTTGCCTGACCAATAGCAGATGTGGAAAGATCCAACAGTTACATGAATATAATATTACACGTGTGTGTGGGATAACTCAGCTGTAATTTAGTGTTAGGTTCTGATTTGGGCTATATAATTAGCTTTATAGATATACACACAAAACCCGGTAAGAATTCTGACTTATACTCAGTACGGTAATACGGTAATATTAAACCCATTAGCATGCTGCTATCATCTCATAATGAAACCTCCAATTATTTCACCTGGTTTGATTTATTTCATGTTTGAACGAGCCTCACATTTACCTCGATGTTTTTCAGCTGATTTCATTTCCCTCTCTCGTTGTTTTGATTTTTCAAACGTTTGATCACTCTTTATGCTAACTATTCAGAAGTAATTGAGCTAGGAATTTACTTCCACGCTAGCGAAATGAAATTATCCAGCATGACGTCCGCGTCATGAGCGACTACACACAAACACAACAATTACCACAGAGAGGCAACAAAAACCATCTTATCAGTTAACCTGACATTTTCATCCTCCAATCTAGTTGTGTTTTACAGCTGCATTTTATATTTGCTCGGATTGGTAAATTGAAATTTATTTGTCAGCGCTGTTATCCATATCATGACCTCTTATTTAACACGCAATACGGTTTTTCTATAAATTTCCTTTAAATTTCTTCTGGGGATATTTTAAATATCCAAATCAATAAAAGTCACTTAAAATAGAAAATTAACTTTTTATGAGCCGGGCTCACAAAGGCTTCATTTGTAGACAAATGAGCTGCAAGTCCAATTCAAAAGAAAAAGGAGAAATTACAGTCTTGGTCATTTTCTTTCAGTTCTAGCTTTAAAAATATCCTCTGCGTGGTACTAATGTATGATTCATGCGACTGTTGGAGTTTTAATCGCCACTAAGGGCGTAATTTCTCCACTTCAGAGGTAACGCTTTTAATGACTGATCATATGTTACTTGTACCACTGAATTAAGCTAAATCTTCTATTTTTGCTCTTTCATTGTTTTTAGAAGACTGATGATAAATTGTATTATTGTTACTGTTATATTGTAATATTGTTATTGCATTCTGAGTCATTGCAGTCAGAAACAAGTAGGTTTTGTATTGTTCTGAACACAGAACTTCCACATGTGGAGACATTATCTAGACAGGCTGTTTTCCACACTCTTTAAATGCTTCTGACATATGAAACACACGATCAGAGTTTCAAACCCCCCAAACTGCATACCTGTAATTCTGGATCACTATACAGCAGGATTTCTCAACAAACGTCTAAGGGATCCTGAAGATGACTTAAAACTATTAAAAACAAACATTACAACAGCTAAAACAACTACAAACCAAGATATTTTTGGTTATTTTTATAATGAATATACAGTGTCCTAGTTATTCCAAGTTGTAAAATATTTTATTGGGTACTTATTTTACCTTATTTTGACGTACAAACAGGTTGAGAACCACTACTTTACAGTAGCTCAGCTTACTCAGCTTACCCATAAGGTTATGGGTTTGATACCCAGTAAACTCACTGATAAAATGTACCGCACTATAATCTGATTAGGTTAAACACATCTGCCCATTGAATACCTTGTAAAACATAATATAAAACTATTATTAACCGATAACATCATAGTCTAACTTTTCACTGTTCAATTCTTTGCAATTCCTGAAACAAATCAGTCTTTAGCTCTGTACTTTCTCTCTATGTTTCTTTCTATCTCTGCACTATCTATCTATCTGTCCGTCTGTCCATCCGTCCGTGCATCTATCATATATGGGCTTTCCATCTTGCTCATATTCTCTGTAGAGATGAGGGAGGGATTAGTCTTTCACACACACACTGCTGCTGGATAATTTGCTTCCGTGCGTGATGGGAGAGGGGACCCCACTCACCCTCTCAACTGCTAGGGGCCATTTTAATCTTCCAGCCTATAAAATCTCGCTCACTCTTCAGCGTCCTGGCTAGTTGCCATGGGGAAATATGGGATATTTCAGGTTGCTGCTTTACCACATCAGCTAGAAATCCTCTTTACTCCTCCCCATGCTCCCGAGGTACACAATCTGGCCACCTTTAAAACATGGGAATACATTGACAAAGAAATGAAAAAATTCTTCTGTTTGAATATTTTTATTATTTTTCAGTTTTTTTGATAAATTGTTGTGCTTTATGTCGACATCCCTCATCTAAACTTCAAGCAGCAGCTCTCTAAAGTTAATCAATGCAGAAGATCCCCGCATCACTCTCATTAACAAATGAAAGCAAAACAAACATTGCATCATGGCACCACAAAAGAGGTTTCGACTATGTACTCCTTTTGCCGCGAATGTAGCCGGCAACCACTGAGCAAAAGAGCGGCTGTGATAGCCGCACATCATTTGAATCTCATGTTGAATTTGTTGTTGAGAATTCTGTTAACTTGTGTGAATTCTCAACAGGCTTTTCTCAAATAAATATACTGTGTGTCTATACTGTTCTGAGGTGAAGCTGGAAAACTGAGTATCAGCATTAAGTATAAGAACATGTCCATTACATACAGTAGCTATATTCATAACGTAGCAATATTTTGATATATTTTCTTACTACCAGCACCTTTGCTAGCACAGCTGACATTGCTGATCCAAGTGGAACAGCTCTGGCAACAGACAGCTTTATTTATATCACTGTCAATGTTGTTCTGCTGTTACAGCAACAAAGTGATATTGCCATAGTTATTCAATTTCTATTAATTGCACACAATTGTTTTCATGGTATTCAGTTAATAAAGGCAATAACAAAAACACTTTTTTATTACATAGTTCTTTTATTGGGCAGGCAAATCTCTAATTTCATAAGCACCGCTGTTAGCATTATGCCACAGATCCCGCCAGGCGTAGTTTATCCCTAAAACACCTTCTGTTGTTGTAAGAAATCTCACTTAAACAAAAGTGTTCATTATTAGATCTCGGTGCACTGTGTCATAAATTCAGCATCTGCCTTTGTACTCCAGAGCAAATGAGTTTACAGCTCGATGTCATTAATGAAGTGCCCAAATGTTCAGGTAATGGGGAAAATGGTTAAAAAATAATCCCCCTGTACTTACACTTGCATTGCGCGTCCACACGCATTACTGTGTGCTGTGCTGTCTGTGCAGCGCTCTGACAGGCGGTATTAGACTGTAATCCACCAGCCACAGACCAATGTAACCTTTCAGATCACTGACTTCACACCTATTGGCGTGTCCCTCTGGCCACAAATCAACCTGTGTGAAACCTCTAATCTCAGTCCAGGAGTGGCCTTCAGGTGTGATTTAACATGATGGATGAAGTGATGGATCTCAGGTGACTCACACTGGACGCTTGCTGCTTCCTGTTTCCTTCACATTCAAATGCAGTTAAACATGTTTTGGGTTTTTCAGCATGAATATTGTTGTTAATTCTACTGGTGATCATTTCTGAAGCAACTTTTCAGTTTTGAGACAAATAGGTCACAGGTCTGTTTGGACAGAGTTAAAAGTAAAGAGGATTAAAAATACATTAAAAATATAATCATGCAGAGTTTGCAGGATAGCAAAATAAATGTGTATTTACTTTTAAAAGGGAAGAGAAAGTGCCTGAATATTCCTTTTAAGAATATTACTACACTTTCTTCAATAAAGAATATTCTAGATACTTTTGAATATGCTTTTGAATATTTATTCAACAGTTGCAGTTTCAACATTTTTTTAACAGAAAGTCATCACTTCAGATTTGATGAGCTTTGAGTCATAGAAGAAGCAGTTCTGAACCGTGTTTGAAGCCATTATCACACAGATATTCTTGTTTCACATATGGCTACAGAAAACACAGGTACAATCTGGAGAATGTGTAACCAGTGGTTATAGTGAGAGCGCAAAAGATAATCACTGTGAAAGTGCTGAAACACTACTATTAGCATTATGCTACAGATCCCCCAGTCATAGTTTTTCTACTTCTGTTATTTCCATAAAACCTTCAGCTATTTTAAAGAACCTCACTTAAACAAAAGTGGTCACTGAACCAATAATGGCCCTGTGAGATCTTTCATGATTTTTCAGACTCGTACAGAAACCTCCATTAGTGTGAATTTTCAGGAATTTTCAGACTTGTGACTAAAGCATTTAAAACAGCGATTCAGAGGCTCGGCCTTAAACACAGAGAACCACAGTCACAGGACAGACAGCACAACAATCTGTGTGATGAAAGTGCACCATGAACACAACTACCATCCACACAGCACAACAACAGGCAACTGCGCATCATTTCAGTCTTGTGTTCTTAAGAAACTGGGACATCTGTTGAATGTGTTGTTGTGAGACCTGTTAGCTTTTTCTTAGTATAAATATGTAATTTTTATATTATACTAGCAGTGACACAATGTACAGTTTTTGTGTTTGCTGTCTGTACAGTTCAGTTTTAGCATGAAGTCTGGTCCACTTTGCATCTTATTGCTGACAACTTAGACAGGAAAAGGGCATTTGTACATGCAGTTTAGGGGAGGGAAGATCAGAATTCAATAATACAGTAGTAATAGTCAAATATTCTTGGACCGCACATGACAGTACAGAACACACCTAAAAAATTGACAAAATTTCACATTTCTAAGAAAATGCATTAGAAATCACAGACCCTTATCATTTGTGGTTGAGGAGCTAGATACCAATCATGTTAAAATCCATAGTCACAGGACAGACAGCCCAATAATCTTTGTGTCATGAAGGTACACCACTTTCTTTCTAGAAAACTACTGATTTGTCCCTGTTGCTCACATGTCCCTTACTGTTGGCCCAGATGCACTTTCTGCTTGTAATGTCTGACAGATATTGTGAAGTATTTGCTTTCCCAAACCAGAAAAGCCTCTCTGAACCAATCGTTCAGTGAAATGGTTTATGTATTCATCTTTCTGTGTCTGACTCCTATGAAAGGTGATTTCGTTTTTACAACTGCAAAGATATTTGAAGTTGGTCTGAATTATTACGGCATCAAGTTGCTGGAGGGAAGAAAACAAAGAGAAAGAAAAAGAGTGACCATAAATCTTTTCTGGCTATTTTTAGGGCCCAAAACCTATTACAGATGTCGCACAAGAAGGATACAGATGTCACTTTAGTAGAGAGAAATACAGCCATGAGTGGCCACTTGTGAAAATGCGTTTGTTTTTAAAAATGAACGCATTTTCACAAATTGTACACCTAGTTTTAAGAACATGTCTTACAGTGTGTTGTTATTGCACCCCTAATAGTACCAAACAAAAGGGTTGTATGTTTGTTGAGTGGCTCAAACAAACAACTTATTTAAAACTTATTGTTGCAGCTCTGGTGTTGCTAGTTGCACAGGAATTACACATTTCACCTTTAGGAATAATTTATTGTCTTAATGCCATCAAAACGATTATTATTATTCTTATTAGTATTATTAGTATTATCCAGTTTTGCTTTGCAATGAGTGTTTTGTTTATCCCATCCTACAGTTCCTGGTATGAGACCCACAGCTTTAAGGGATTGATGCAGAACTTTTATTTTCCGACCCAGATCTGCTTTTTGTTTGCTGAAAGCAAGTGAAATGGTGCCAGGTTGTACACTGGCTCCAGCACCTGGGTAAATAGTCTACTGTCATTTATTTACAGTTACAGCTCATTTCATTTCCCTATCTGCAATTTAAAAGGCCATAACACTTGGGAGACTTAGCTGTAATGTTTTCAGAAAAGATATTTTTGTACCACGTTCTCTCACCAGTGGATCCTTGCTGGAGTTATGGAATGATTGCTGAGGGTGTCAGACATAACCTGTCCCTCCCCAAACTTCACACATGGCCTTCAGTCTGTGAGTCCTGCCTTCTGCTGCCTTACCAAGATGCTTCATTAAGTTTGTATGAGGCTGGTTCTTGTCACTGATTCTGACAGGGGGCCAGAGAAACGAAGTGGTGATGAGGGAGGCAGTCACTCTCCGGCCCTCTATCCATCCTCCACGCCATATCTTCCACCTTTCTCTCTGTGTCCCTCAGCACGTGGTCCTGACAAGGGCCCTGTGGTTGAGTTTGGGCCAGTGACACCCTGTGGCAAATAGAAGGTCCATAATAGAGAGCCGGGCCGAACCTGGAGGCGTGCGGCTCCGTCACAGAAGACTGACAACCTGGCAGAGGGAGAGAAAATGTGAGCACTGGTGTTTGATCGAGGCAGCTGGCATCTCTGGTGATGGCTTCTGCTCATTAGAGTTACTTCTCAAACAGAAGACAGAAAGGTCAACCCCCATCTATCAACCAGCTCTCCAACTCTACCTTGCTACATCCTGGAATGAGTTTTAAAGACCTTCTCTTATAGACCGGCGAGGTCTCTGTGACAGGTGAGGCGGGTTTGAGTTCACAGCGGTCACAGATTTAACTTGTCTGTGGGAAATACATTGTGTCTTTTGCCTGCAAATCTCACAGAAATGTTTCAGTCATGCAAGCTCAGCTTGTCTGTAATATGTCTAATTTGCTTCAGACGATGTTCCTCAGGTCTGCGGTTTCTCCAAGATGGGAAACATCTGTGTCTTATGGAGCAGATTGACTAAGTGGAAAAACTTGTTGGACTCTTGTTTCCTGCAATTGTAGGTTGTTGAGTTTCAAAGTGAACATGAGGAACAGCCCAAACAGAACATCTGCAGCTTCTAACAGCATGTGTTCATCTTCCACCTGCCATTAGCATCAAAGCAAATTATCACATGTCCACTTATTTGTAATCTGCTTCAGTTAGTGTAGATAACAGACGGATTGGAATTTGAACAGCTTCTCTTGTAAACTCTTCAAAGCTTGTGAGCTCCAATCTTCCACTTAAAACTGAAGGATTGAGCTGAGGGATGCTCTGGCAGTTATCATAGGTCATCTGTCATAATTGCAGGTTGAAAAAATCTGGGCATGTGTATATAAAAAAGGGAAAAAAATCACATATGTTACAGTGCTCCTTAATAACTGAAAACATTCAAAATTCATGCCACTTGGTAAAATTTTAAAAAGACTATGAATATGTAGTGCCAGATACATTTACGTGCTTTTCATGGTGAAACTGAACATATTGACAGAAATGCTAATATGTCTGTATTTATCTCTAAAATGGCAGACTCAAATGATTTTACAAAAACTAGTGTTCGTTTCTAAAGCGGATACTAGTCTGAATAGGTTAAATTAGCTACTCTGAAGGTCTGTGGAGGACATTAAACAACTACTCTACACATGAAAACTAAATACCATGTTATGTTTGCACACATGCTAGAGAGGCTGTGGAAACTTACCGTACTTGTGCTCATGGGGTTGTTACCAAACCCTCTGATGTTTTTTCTCAAAAGGAGATATTGTGAAGATTAGCCTGATCTTTCGATTCATATAAAGAAATGATTTTGAGATGGACCCATAAACAGTCCATATGACTTGTGCAGTTTTCCCCAGGCCATATTTAGAAGTCATATGATAGCTTTGTGTGATGAACACTGCAATATAGCACTACAGCTGTACGGTATAGTCCTTTTTGTCATTTTGTATCTTGGCAGCATCATTCACCATCATTACACAGAAAAGAGCAGAAACTTCTTCCAATACTCTGAACATTTTGTTCTAAGGAAGACTGAAAGTCATGGGTTTCGAGAGATCATGAGGGTGAGTAAATTAATGAAGTTTCACATTTTTGGATGAACAGTCCCTTTAAAACAGCTCTCACCTCATTGAAATTGGACATAAATTATTTTCGTGTTTGACATTCATCTGGAAAGGGCAGAACTACAAAACATTAAGCGTTAGTAACCAGCACAGGGCATAATGAGCTCTCAGTCACAAATCAATAGTCAGTCTGGAGTTGAGGAACTGCTGTCAGGTCATCTTCTGTACTGTATCTTTTGAACTCTGACTTACTGCAGTAAGGAAAGGTTTACATTTGTGTCAAACTGGTTTACATAAAAATAAATTAGAGGTAATCCCAATCACTGAAGAACTAAAGTAAAACTGTATAAATTATTAATTCAAAATATTATTAACTGAAAATATTGTCCCCCTTACAAAAAACAGTGTAGTGTTGTTTTCGGATGACACTCCAATGTGCCTCAGAGAATAAAGCGATATTGTTATACTTTTTAACTCGCCTTTGTAAAGTTATATACATTGTATGTAAGTTTAAAAACAGCAAATAATCTTTTGTCAAGTACCGCATCCTCAGGGCCAGAGCTGATCATCCTTACTGAGCTCCTGCCAAATCAGAGTGAAGTTTAATGCGTCGCTGGGGGACACGGGCTCTTCCGGCTTCTCTTTAATATAATATTTTCTTTAAACTTCATTATAAACTGAAATGAGACTTGTGCTCCATTTTGGGCAGTTGATAATTTGGGAACTGCTGGCAACCAGTGACACGCGAGCGTTGAGTTTCAGACAGAAACCCATAGCCCACTTTCTGAAGACATTGAAAACGGCCCTGCTGGGACTCTTGTGAAGCAGATGGTGTGCAATGAAACACACGGCTCTTATATGATTTCTAATGCAGCACTCTCATGTCATTACTCCCCAAAGCTCATTCTGCCATGAATTTGTGCTCTGATTTTTTTTTATTAATGTTCAGAAGACTGACATCAACACAAAGGTCCTGCTGAGAGCATGTGACAAATCCTGGTGCTTTAGCTGTATCTCTGAGTGTCAGATCTGTGAATCCTAAAAAAACAGGAAGGTAATTAAGAGCTTCAATGTGTAAGTGTTTCAAAACTTGTTTTGTCTTTTGGATGCCCCTCCTTGACATAAATGTACTAATTAATAAACTACTATTTAATGAATAAATCTATAGGATTTAATTTCATAGATTCATTTAATTCAATTCATGATGTTCAGAGAGAGAAGAGAAAGTAAATCATGAAAACGTTTTTTAACGTTTTTCAAAAATTTCATGCTAACGCTGCAGATATACTGAAGATAATAGAAAATCCTTTGATTTAATAACATTAGTGTACATGAACATTTCCTAACGTTTCTACAACATAGTCACTATGTTACAGTAAATGCTTTAGTATCTATCAGCTCTGCTGTCACCTCAAGCAATTTGTAAATACATAAATTAGTTAAAATTAAATGTGTTACAGTACATGATATAGAGGAAACTGGAGCTACTTGACACACTAGGAAACTCCTCCAAACTAAAATTTGGAAAAGGCAAAAAATATTGTGTATTCTCTCTGGGTACTTTTTATGATCATTATTTTTACTGCCCTGGCAACAATAGTGACAATTTGTGAAAAATTTGGTTTCTAAACAGTTTAACACACAGGATTCCTTGTATTAGAAAAGAAGCAAACATTATTTTATAATGTTATAATGCCGATGGCAACAGTTGCTAAGGTAGGATTAGTCAGAGACATTATGAAGATGGGGCTTCAGTGAAGGGTCAGTTGTTGGATGACTAAGTGAGAGCGAGAGACAGAGAGAGAGAGAGATGGAGAGAGGGATTACAATAGACTGTGAGTCTTGAAGTCACACCAGATTAATTCAGTTCACAGATAGTTGGATGACTCAAACACTGGAGTCTGTTTAAAAGCTGAGCTCAGAAATGATAAATCTCATAATATCACAACCCAAATGTCATGTATATTGTCTCATAAATGTAACGAATAAAATGTTATATATATAAGATGCCCGACATCAAATTGGCATGCTATATTAAAGTATCCATATTTTCTTTATTTACTGTTGTGACAGTAGCGTTCATAACGCCCCTTACTTCATCCAGACTGTGGAAAAATGGGTCATTCAGATGTCAAGGCTAATTGTGAAGAATGTTAAAGCAGCAACTGTACAATAGACTTTACAGCAAACCCTCAGCTCATAATTACTGTAAGTGATGTTACTCATTTTTCACACAGAAGGTTTACTAATCATAACAAGGTCTCCAGCATGTGGAATCTTAAAGGCACGGCAGCAAAAACAGACCGTTGAATTCTACGAATCTAAATGAGGCCGTGTAAAACTTTTCTCTGCCATCTCAGAGTCCAGCGTTGAAAATCTCTGCCTCACTGTTCCTTCCAATAATGACAATAGTCAGACTGTAGATTGAAATATCTCTCCCTCTCGCCATATGACAAATTAAAATTCACTCAAGCATTGATTCTCTTATTATAATTGCCTCTAGAGAAATGAGCTTTTCAAGAGACAAGAGAAAGTAAATTGAGTCTTAACCTCATGGATACATTGACAGCGGTCGCTTTGTGGATCTGTCTGCCCCTGTTGAATTAGTGTACAATGGAGGTAGAGAATAAATGCGTTGATTAGGAAGAACAAGGTCAACGAACTACAGAGAGAATCTGACATGACCTCGATACTCTTTAGATTACGTTTGCTTACACGAGAGCCGCATTAAATGGAATGTGTGCTATTATCAGAGTGTTTGCTGCTGACCCGCAGCCTGAAGCATTTGCTAAAGACTGTGATTTAAGCGTGCTATAATAACTGTTCAGACAGTGGGGATGTGTTATCTGCATTTGGTTTAAAATGAATCGCAGGAAGAAATACAGTAATATATAAACGAATTCATTACAGGAGCATACTGCTATCTGATCTGTAAAGTGAGATTACCAGCCTGAAATATTATTACTTTCAGAAACACTTAGACAGAACAGGTTCTCCATTTTCTCATATTTCTCCAGCATTTAGTGTTCTTGAGTCATAATTGCTTGGCTCTCGTTACATAAAGAGAAATTAATTAGCCTGGGCTACTCGGCTATTTAATGTGAAGGTTACGCTGTCAGACTAATTCTGTGGACTGTAATTATGAATAAAAAAGATTTCTGGAATAATATCACTTACCACTCAAAAATATGAAAGTGATCAAATCGAACATTTATAGCCATTTGAGCCAAAAGGAAAACATGTAGCATTTCTTTCATTCAGAATTACTGACAGTGTCCTGTATTATTTTATCACCCGATTCACCAAACGCAGCTTGCGAGCAATTACAATTTCTGATCTTGTAAACTGGTCATTTCAATTCCCGATCTTGTGGACTGGTTCTGTATACTTGGTTTTAGGGGATGGGACTGTACAACCAGATAACGTACAACCAGACAGTTATTATCACAAGATATATATACATGGTTACCGGGATTTGTGTCATTCTGAAGAGCTTTATTTTGCGATAATGACCAGCTGGCTGTACATTATCCTGCTTATTATATCACTTACTAAATATGTAATTAAATGGACATGAAATATTGATTAGACAATACATGGGTTGTACTCTACATGGGCTGCTATAGCACAATTTATAAGCAGCCATATTTGTGCTGAAAAGATGATAACTTCATTTAAAGATCCCTGGAAGGCAGTGATCAGTGAATAAGACGCAGGTTTTAATGTTTTAATGAGGCATAATGTTTAGCAAATTTACCTTGATGTTTTGAGGATGAATCACTTTTGTCAAATGTATCATGGTGTGAAAATGAAAGTATTTACATTTTTGGTTTGATAAAAATAGAGTCAAAGATAAACAGCGTAGACAGATAATTGTTCTCTGAACCATGATGGCATATAATGATGTACAACACATCTCCTCTTTTCAGGATCACTGCATGTTTGCTTTTAAAAGTCTTGTGCATGGTGTCTGTGTCAGGACTCAAGTACTTCCTTTCAACAGACAGATTATTCCTATACAAATCAGAGAGAGCCAGATATTATCAGATATAATTATCAAATCAAAGCACTTTCATTTCAAGTGTAACATCCACACATTAAAAACAAATCTAAACGCTTTTAATATGTGCATATTAACATGAATAAAATCAGAGAAATTCAGCTTTAATTTGTAAATGTCTTTGCTTTCAAGAGGTCTGACTCGTACACAAACACAGTCTCATAGCCGTCACTTTAAAACCTCAGTGCTCCTCAGAGCATCGTTTTTTCTCCAAGTTATTTGCATAAATAATTTATCCAGTTGAATCACATGACAATCCTTGCCCAAACTTTACAAAACTATGTTTGGAGAACCAGGAGAGCTGAATTATCCAGAAAATAAAAAAACTAATATTGATAAAAGCGTATCAGAAATGAGCTGCTGTCTGAGTGCTTTTGAACTCATCGCTACAGTTTGCATCCTGAGCAGTTTGCTGTATTGGTAAGAGCAAAGAGAAAAGCCCGTGGGCTGCTAGTGGAGGATCCCTGCTCCTTGTGAGAGCCTTCAGTCGGTTTTAAACATGGTGGGATTCTGATGCTTAAGAACTTGCAAACTTGGAGTTGTAGGTTTAAGATCTGACTGCCGTAGACAGGCAAACGTGTGTGTTTTTGTAGAGTAAGACTTTCAGTGCTTCAGAGGTCATTCTCTCTGATCTTCTTACTGGAACAGTTTATGACATGAGGAGGAGAGATAGCAGAGTGCCACACTTTCTCTCTCACGAACTCGGCATTAGCTCGCCCCGAATTCTGTCTGTCACTCTCCAAGAATTCTCTGTCACTCGCAGTGTGTAGTCTCTTGAAGGCAAAATATCAACTGTCAAGACTGTAATCCCGGAAAACCATCTCTCTTTCTTCAGTGCTGTACGTTGTCTCCTGTACAACGCCTTTCTTTTCATTTGTGTCTTGCTTCTGTGCTTGCACTCATAAATATTCCTTTCTCTGCACCCTGAGTCTCTCTCATCCTCTCTCTCTCTGTCTCTGCTGGCTTGCTCACGATCATCTCCAGAGTGACATGTTAACTTGATCAGCTATCATGAATGATGTCATGGAGAAGAGATGTGTCTCTCTTCTCTTAATGACCTCCGTGACTCATAGCCATCCATCATCTTGCTGTTTCAGTACCATTTCAACCAGCTCTGTCATCAGAATAACAGCTGGTCCTCCCCAAAGTTGCTCCATCCCTGTGTGGCATGTTCTTACATCCTCCTGAGCAGCTGTGCTTCTACTGGAGATGTTGGGGTGATCACCCAGCACAAACCGAGCCCCAGGGCTGTGCTTCTGCTTTATGTTTGGTACTCATTTATGTCATTTGTGCTTCTTGCAAATCTAGGTCTGTTCACACTCAAACTTTCAAAACGTCCCATATTTTTTAGACGTTGTATTAAAGTTATTGCTTGGTTATAAAAATTCAATTCAAACATTTTTTTAATTCTACTTTTTATAAGCTCTTAAGAATAATGCTGTTAAAGCACTACATTTTCCTGGGCCAATGGGAAAACAGGTCATACCAGCTTGAGGTGCATGATTGACCACAAGATTTTAGGTTAATTTTTTTCTCCTTCATCTGAATCCCTCCCTCAATCCCCCCACAAGGTGACTTCTCACACCAACATATTTCACGGGTTGTTCCTGATTGTGTGTTTATGTAAAGCACAGGTATCCTGTCGAATGATGAAACATTTTTCTGTAATCTTTCAGCTCTTTGTTTAAACATGGATTTGTGTCACATTTCCATTTGGACTGAACAAATAGAGCCCTAACAAGCCAGGCCTCCCACCATGCGTTTGTAATGCAGTGTTTTCCGAGGCCGGATTGTTTGGATTTCTACACACGGGATGTTTACTTACAGAACTGTTTCAGCCATGATAGATGGTCCATTCAGCTCTAAATGCTTTTGCCATCTTTACCGCTGTAAGCTTGGTGAAATGCGACGGGCTGCGTTTAACATTCAGAAGCTCTAAAGCCCTTATCTCTGGCTCTCTTTCTCTCCCAAAATATCTCTGCGGTCCAAACTTAAAAGTGATCCAGTGGGGTGTCAGTTACAATATCTAATTAATGAGTTAATTAAAAGACTCTCTCCTTTCCTCTCATCTAGTGTCAGAGAAAGCAGATGTCTATATATTTAGCTGTAAAAAACACAGTAAAAGATGACCCATTATTCTATGCCCCTCAAAAAGTAACCCGTTTTCTCTCCTGAGGGCCAAGCAACATGATGGAAGTCTAGGTAAAAGCCCCATGTAACAGATGATGCTGTAATCCAGCAAGGACACAAAGAAGACCTCAAAAGACATCTCCTCTGTCCTGAAGGCCTTTTTTGAGAGAAAGCCAGATAGATGAAGAAGGTCAAGGCTGTAAGTATGCATCCTGCAGAAGCTCTGAATGTGCAGCAGTAGAGTTCAGGTCACTCAGATCTGTTTAATGTCATGGATGTTGTCGCCTCTGGATGAATGGGACCCCAGGGCTCAACTCGGAGAAGCTAGACCCCTTTTTTTAATTTTTTTTTTTTGGTTTTTTTTCGGGGGGGGGGGGGGGGGGGGGGGGTTTTTTTTTTTTTTTTTTTTTTTTTGGGATCTGGTGTTAGGCTGAGAGTTTAGACCGTAACCTCAAAACCATCAGTGTTTACTATGCTGTGACAAAGATCTGAGTGTCTGAATGAAAGACCAGTAAGTTCAGTGTTATTTTATTTCCTAGCACATAGGAACTGTTTCTGTGGAAATAAGGGATGGGGTTAACACAGAGCTTCATTATTTTGCAAGCTCTAATGCAATGTTATGATATTTTGACACGCATCCCATTTCTCCTGCAACTGTTTACATTCACTTCAAACGTAATGGACTGTGTTTACATTTATACGCCCTCAGCCTTTATGGGTTTATTACAGGCCAGTGGAAGGGATGTCAGGAAATCATATGAAGGAAAGAGAGAGAGAGAGAGAGAGAGAGAGAGAGACAGGAGTCAGGTTGGGTGGTGAAGTTTCCTCCCTAATTTGTATCTTCTAACTAAATAATATGCTGCATGTCTAAGTTATTGTATATGATACTTTTACATGCAAATGTGAAAATGTATCTAAAATAAACAACAAAATAAATACATGCTACATAATACCATGCTGAATGAAGAGGACAATTTAATAGTGACCAAAACCTAATTTAGTAAGTTTTGCATGCAGCACACATGCAATCTGTACAAAACTATGTAAAATATTGGAATTTATTTGCAGTGTCTAGAAGCCATCCTTTCCACCAACCAGAGAATAAAAAATATGATAATAAGGTAAAATCCTGTGAACGCCTCATGAGAGACAAGTGTGTTTCTCATCTAATTATGAAAATGAATCTTAAAGTGAACAGTGTAAACATATTTATTGACCCTGTGCTCCACTCTTGTGTGTCTTTACGTGGTGTAATTGTGGCCCGACGTCAAATGGAGATGGATTCTTTTGGAGGATACATCCATTTGTCTTAATCTGCCGTGACCTACATCTTAGACACCCTCTCCACTAAAGCAGGATCTGGCGCTGGATTGCAGGAGCGTTCCTCTTAGCTGAGCATAAGTGTAATTGATGACAATGACCTTCTAATGGTCCGGCATATTCCGTCGCTCACAGATACAGAGCAGAGCTGGTTCACCCAATACAACCAGATGAAATTCGTAGGAGTTGCCATCACCCTTCTACATGTACGAGAAGGTTAATTCTCTGTCTGTGATTCATTTCGTGTTTTTGTAGAGACATTTGTGTTTCTTTAACTCTTCTCTCTTTCTCTCTCGTTCTCTTTATGAATTGGAAATAGATGGTGTCAGATGCCCGCTGCTGTATGTAAGTGGATTGGATCACAACAGGAAACAGTGCTCTGGCTAATCTAACACAGTCAATGTTCATCAACACAAATGTGTCATCCCCTGACAAGGACAAATCGTTGCTCTGAAATGGTTTGGCAAGGGATCTCATGGCATGTTTGCTTTGTGCGCCTCCTGAGACTTTGTGGACATGCACACCAGTCTGAACCAGTTTTTTCTGTTTGCCAGTCCATCAGTTATTTGTTGTGTTGTTATAATTGTTTGCTATTAATCAAGACGGCACAGTTTTTTTCTTTTTAACAGTTTTTATAAGGAAACAGAGCACAATAAGAGCTGTACGTCCTCAACAAAGTGAGAGTTGAAACTACAGTTGGTTTCAAAAGGGTTAATCATGGTGTAGGCAGGTAGCAGACAGACTGTGAGGAACATGGACATGGTTTAGATGGATTTGTGACATGCAGTTCCATTGTAAGCTGTGACACAAAGACTCGAGATGCCTGCCAGGAGCTTTACACCCATGGCCAGAAACCACAGCAGGCTGGAGGCTTCCTAAATCTCATCTCCTGCTCCAGACACGAGGGACTCAGAAGAGAGAGGCAGAGGAGGAATTATGAAAGTGACAAAGAGGTGCATCATGGGGAAAAGAGGGGGACAGTGCCAGAGAAAGCCGCCCTGTAGCTCTCATTTCTCGGGGGCAGGAGTTGCAGGTGATGACACAGATGGTATGTATCGCTGTGGGTATGGACTGTTTTTGACTGGGTAGGAGGGAGATGGAGAGGGAGATGGAGATGGAGAGGGAGGTGGGGCAGAGAGGCAGAGAGGCAGAGAGGCGATGTTGTGGCAGGTAGGGAACATGGTAGGAAGAGTAAACATGGTAAGCCATGTGTGTGTTGGGCAAATGAGACAATTCATGCTGCGACAGGCAAAAAGGCAGGAGAGAGATGTAGGGTGGGGGTGAAAAGACTTGAAGGGTCTGAATAGGTTTCCTGGCAATCAGAACGCTGGACTGCACAGTGAGGAACGCCGAATCCTACAAAGGAGGTCTGTGCCAGGCAGTGCCAGCTTGCTTGATGCTGGGTCATGTGCTAGCATGGGACAGACCTTGTGAATTTTCATTCACATGTTTGTTGCTCTGCTGATGGAGAGAGATGTCACTCAGTAGAAATGACTTCAGTGTTTGACTGCTGTGATAAATGAGCATACAAGACACAATGGCTTACCTCATGTTATAAATTCAAATGAGAATGAGATGGTAGCTGGTTTTTACATGGTCTCTAGCTCCACGTAAACAGTCATTTGCTGTTTCAAACTAACCTAGATTGATGTGCTGGACTAGCATATAGAGAAATGGATTTCAACCTGGTGAAACATCTGGTTATTAGACCTGAGCTATTAGACCAGTTTAAACCAGCAAAGCAAACATCCAAAATCTGCTCGACCACATAAAGCTACTATGACCTGTTTTATAGAGCAGTACAATGTGATGTAAAAAAATCACTGTTAGAGGAGCTACAAATACAAATGAGAATGAAGAGAGAAAATATCTAATTGGAATGAGAATAAGTGTGCCTCTGCTGTAAAAACAAGTTAAAACGCAGACAGACAAGGTCCTCTCATTTAGCCAAATGTTTTAATAAGAGTCCTTTACAGCCCAGATAAAAAGCTTTAGTCTGTTTTCATTACACCACATATCCTCTCATTGTGTGAGTAGATAACCTTGCTCTATTACTCTGTTCTTTGATAGACTGACAACCCTATTAGGGCCATTTGTTTTGCAAATTACCTCATACAGACTGAAAATCAGTAAAATTCTGCAAAACAGACCCAGAAATCACCACTGAGTCACCAGGCATAATAAAAAACTTCATTTATCCGCTTCCATTTATCAGAGTAAAGCTGTTTCGTTGGGAGAGCAGAGCAAACAAAAGACTAGTTCGGAAACGCTCTGTATCCAGCAAGCCGTTTTAAACAATAGGGGTATTTGGGAAGTCCCCAAGCTGGCACTAAGAAAACACCTTGTGGCAGAACTAGAGCAGAGAACTAATGATTCCTGCTGGTCTCCAAAGACCTCCAGCCCTTGAAACTTGATCACTGTCAGAGCGGCTGTTGCTGGGTCACCCGCTGTTTGCTTGCGATCAGCCTGTTATGCCGCACCGCGCCAACAAGTCCTGCAGCCACCATTTGCATATGGCCCATGTCCACTAATGTTTTATCTGTTGTCGCAAATATTTATTTTTGTCCTCGGCCTGCTTCAGGAGACCAGCAGGCTACTCAGAAACCATTGTCAGTCATGATGAATCGAGCGCATTTATTTTATTTCAGTATTTGCTCTTTGTCTATTCATGTGTCTAGAAGAACTAACCTCACTTACTTTTATTCCATGTGCCGGTGCCTTATAAGATGTTCTCTGTCTGTGATATGACCTCATGTTAGGAGAAGGTCTCTGGTTGCAAGCAGATCCAGGCAGGTAGATGGTAATGTTCAACTCCCTGTAAACACATGTGATGTCTTTTATGTTGGCTGGAGATGGTCTTTTCTGGGAAATCAAGGCAATCAATTGCAAGATGAAAGTCGGCTGTGTGAAATGTGTTCTCATTGAAACATAGCACTTACATACAGCTCAGTAAACAGGTACAATAAGATGTGAGACGAAACTTCAAGGGTTTTAAAACAGCACTCAAAGCTATTGATCACTTTGAAAGGCTCGGCCATTTGTGAGAACATGTGAAGACAATTTCACAACAAGCCCTTAGCAATAAATTAAGGAGGCGCCATAAAGATTTAGACCAATAGATGCTGAAAACAAGACAACAAAAATAGGTGTCTTACATGTAGCATTAATATGCTGCTGTAAATCATATTTCAGAGCATATTCTTTGCCTTCATCCAATCTGAGGTGAGTAACATGCATAACGTATGGTCAGGTTATGTCTGAGCCTCATATTACCAGAATTTAATGTGACTTGGAAAAACTGGACAGTGCACTGAGTGAAACTTAATGAAAATTTCAAAATGAGGGAAAGACAAATTGGACGACCTTAGAGAAACTGTTGGCATTGGTGTAGGGTGTAGGGATTAGAGCAGGCTAATTCCTTGATTAGTCAAAATGTGAAATAACTGCATTTATTGACAGATTTGTGATTTTTTTAATGACCAGCAGGTGGTGTGCTCACCATTCTTAGTGCCTATTCTCTGACCTGTACTTGGGGGCATTGTCCACTTGTTAGGCATAATTCTTCTGAAATACTTTGAAATTACATTTTTATATGCATTTATATGTATCACAATATAAACAAGAAATATAATGTATTAAGAAATGTAATAAAAGAAGAAGTGTTTCTATGCAAACGCGGGTTCAGAAATCGCCTCCTCTGGAGAACACTGGCCATTGCGCTGCAACACAGCAGAGGTTATATGTGTTTTCATTAATGTTTCATGCTTAGCCGAATGCAAGTTGTTAGCGGAGTCTAGCAAGCTGAAGTTTAATATTGGCAATAGGTCTTACTGCCAAGACAATTCCAATGGGAACATGCTGTTTTGTTTTCTTCTCTTGTTCCTCTTTGGACACTGCAGAATAAAAGCAAAACAAATATAACACTCTGTATGAGTGTTTCGACTTTATTTATTGCAGCTGTGATGAGAACGCTGGTGAATAAGAGACCCATTACACATGCAACATACAGAAACACAGTCAGATGTGTTCAACAAGATAATAAATCATTTTACATGGAGAAGGCTTCTGTCAGCCTTCTCCACACATCCACTTACTTTCTCAACCAAACAAGGACTTACGCTAGACTTCATTGTTGTGTTTAACATCTAAATATAAGACCCACTTCCTTTTTACACACACACACAAAATATACATCAATGCACCAAACAATTTATAGCTATTGAACTATATTATTTGGCAAAATAATTATTTTATTTTGATTATTAACATTAATAAATGTAACAATTTATTTATGGTGCTCATATGGTATGTTGCCCCCCAGTGTCATGAGGAGGGGCAGCCTTCTGTATTTCTCCAGCTTCTCAAGGATTGTCAGGGGCCAAATTGAGCATTTGATTTCATCTTAAATCCCAGCGATACCTCAAGCCTGTTAAAAACTCTGAGCCTTGGTGAGTTGGTGTGGCATTGAGTTTTGTCTCAGATGAGCATCTGGCCAGGAGAGGAGAGACAGATGAACAGACAGACAGATTGAATCATTAGTGTGTCTGGGCAAACAGACAGGGGTCGGGCGTGGGGGTTGTTTGTACGTGAGTGAGCGGTTCGACTCATTCCAGTCTATTCATAGACATGTCAGGTGTCATGGACAGTGCAACTATCTGGGTGAGATTTTGACAAGATGCGGATAATTCTGGTGGACAGTTAAGACAGTCGATTTGGTTTTGCCCGAAATGCATTTACTGTGATAGATTTACAATGGAAACCCATGCAGACTAAAGAATTAATGAGCATTAACTAATTATAATGTAACTTTCTGTGCAGGTTTCTGATGATGTGGACATGCTACTGTAATTCTAGTGGATGGAGTTTCCTCCAGGTATACAGTTCTTTCACATGCTGTAGTTATACCCTGCCTTGTGTAATCAAATAGATCATCATAGGTAAAAAAAAAAACCTGTTTTATATTTCTAGCAGGTCAAAGCACAAGTTGAAGGATTGGATATAACAATGCACATACAGGTTGGCCAACAGGTTGCCTGAAAAATTGTGGTCAGATCACATTGTTGTGTCAGATGGTATACATTTGTTCAGATTAATATGTGTTTTCGAAGATGTTGCAGATAATAGCTCTCACAGCAGAGCTAAGTCTCAGGGTTAACCTTGAAATTGGAAATTTTGACACACAGAATAAAACTGCAGTCACTACAACAGACAATGGGCTCAAAGCGTACACATCCACTATTTTTCTCCAGATTGACTTTGTGGGGTAATATCTTCCAAATTGATCCAATTCTGAGAGGCTAATGTATATGAATTTGTATCATAGCCCAGTGGAGCAGCACACACGGCTGTGGGCGCTGTGGAGGGAATTACAAATAAATGGAATATCTCAACAGGTCTTGGGACATGGTCCCTGTGCACAGCAGAAGTTCAATTGTTATGTGTATTTTATTATGAAACATTTATGGACAAAGCAACCATGCTTGGGCTGACAGAACAGGCTGCAAATGGCCTTGTTCCTATAGTTATTTAGTACCCATAGTACAATTCAGGAGCATGCAGGATTCTGGGAAAGAACAGAGAGAAAAAACATATTCCCAGTGAACATGCAATGCAGGGCCAAATAAAGTCATATTCTGACCACTTCAAGTTTACATGGTCAGGTTTACATCCGTAATTTATTTGTTCATTCCTGCATTTATACTGCTATGTCTTAGTAGTCTAATAAGAAACAGACTTCGCTGTCATATCAGTGCACTTGTTAAAGGAAACGTACACACAGAACATTCAGATAACAAAACGGTAGAAATGATCACGTCTCGTTTTTGAAAGTCAACTTCTGTTGATTCCGCTCAACTTGACAATCTAACAATTAACTATAATGCCAAACATAACACACAAGTAGTATTCAGAATCAGTCAAAAACTATGAAGTGACATAAACACACATTAAATATTCCTTGAGACAACGTCATGGAAGTACAAGCCATCAAGCAATCGAAACACCTCAAAATAATAGTCAAAATTAGTATGTCATGCTTCTCATTGGCAAGCGTTAAATAAAAAACAGGTTAATGTTATTGTCTGGCAGCTCAATTAATGTGCATCTTTAAAACCGAAACTGTATTAAGCAAGGTCAGATACAGTAAGTATACTGTGCTGTTAGCTGTGATCATTCAGAAACTGAGAAACTGCCTGCTCACTTCTCAGCCGACACAAAGCACACCGCCAAAAAGACATGTAAGTGGCGCATACTCCTGAAATATGTGTATTCAGTGCTTATAATTAGGCAGGAGAAAGAGAACAGAAAACAAACAAGTAGCACACTGCCAAATGAACAAGGATCTCAAAATCCAATTCATTCTCAGACCTACAAAGGAGACCATGAGCTTTTGAAAGTTAGATGAGGAGCTTTTTGAGTAGACAGCCTTCTTCAGCCAAAGTCCTGTATATATTTTCCTACAAACCTCAGTTTTCTGTTTTGCCTCTGGCTCGTGGGTAGCTCATTTTAATTGGTCTGTGGAGGAAACATTGGTATGAGTTTGTTTATGTAGTGGCTTTGCAGGGATTTCTTGTTAATGAGATGTTGTTTTGATAACTCATTGCTGAGTGTTAGAATAGCATCAGCAAATATGCAAAGTCTACAAATGATTGATTTCTAATGTGAGGGCAGAAAATGTTTTTTTTTGAGCTTCAAATGAAAAACAACGTACACTGCAGTGGTATCTATAATATAGTAATACAAGATTAATCTTCAGGGTAAATATGAATGTGTTGTTTTTATTTGCTTCATTAAAGAGTCGGTAACCTCCAAAATGACATTAAAAAAGAAAAAGATTCATGTCACCTTGGAGGGTTTCTTTAAACTGCCCGACAGACGGATAATCCTCTAGTTTAAACTTGGCAAATATTGATCCAGTGTCCCTCTGAGGCCCGTCTCAAGACTCTGAATTGAGGGAAATGGATTATTGTGTGGGGACGAGAGGGTGGGGTGGGGTTTTCAGGGATGAAAATACTATCTTGACGGTCAAATGAGATAAGATCATGTGAAAGCCAACGCTGGTCTTATTCTCCGGCTTTGTGGAGATGAGGGGGGAGTGTTGTGTGGAAGCCTTTAACCTTGTAAAAGGTTGATGAAGCAGATTTCATTTTACTGCACAGACCTTCAAGAACAATAGAGAATGTCGTCTCTCAACTGTTTAATCACAGTTTTTTTTAACAAGGCAAAGTGGCTTGGTATGATCTTTATTCTGAGTGAGTTTATGGAAACTTTAGAATGTCCTAAATAATGCTAGAAATAAGAAAGGATACAGCAGTATGGGAGCTAGTTTATGTAGTCCTGAGATTCACTTCTAAAGCTTAATATATAAACAGTTTATCCATTCCTTTGCCTCTTTCCAGTGTTGTTGTAAGTTTGACCAGTGTAATGCACAGCTAACATCATACATCTCAAATCTTTCCCACATTCATTCATTCTTTTACCACAATTTTTGTATTATATAACATACATGCAACTGCATCTATTTGTCTAGTTTCAGTGCTGCGGCTGGGAAGGTACGTGAAAGTGATGTGAAGGTACGTGAAAGTGATGTGAATGTACGTGAAAGTGATGTGAATGTACGTGAAAGTGATGTGAAGGTACGTGAAAGTGATGTGAAGGTACGTGAAAGTGATGTGAAGGTACGTGAAAGTGATGTGAAGGCATGTAAAGTGATGTGAAGGCATGTAAAGTGATGTGAAGGTACATGAAAGTGATGTGAAAGGTAAAAAAATGTCTTCTGTGATGCTCACTGTAATACACTTTCAAATCGTTTACATTAATCAAAGTGAATTCAGCTTAAGTCCAAAGCAAACTGAAATCAATGGATGTCAAAGGACAAGCGCTCTGGTCATAAACATATTCAAATAAACAGAGTGTTTAAAACATCTACACAAATACAGTGTAGCTGTTGAAAGGAACTTGTGGGGAAGAACAAGAGCAGGAACAGCAGAATTCTGGCTGTCAGAACGTTACAGAAACACAATTAAAGTCTCCTCCACACTATTCTCATGAGGGTTTGAGTTAGTTAGCGATCCAATTTACATACATGCAGTTTCTTACAGAGAGAGTGGAGGGAGTTTAGCTGCTGTGTAAGCTTATGAAGATGGCATCAGAGAGGAGCATCAGAAGGTTGGATTTGTGTGTTGGGCATCTGCTGTAGAATGATCGTGAACATGACCATCATGTCCTCTATTCCAGACTCTCATTTTATAAGCTATGCATCCTTTCATCTTCTAATCATGTGGATTCTTTGATGCAGAGAGCTTGAGAAAGAGAGAGAGAGAGAGAGAGAGAGAGAGAGAGAGAGAGAGAGAGAGAGCATATAACCACAACAGTAACAACTTAAATTAGTATGTCCAGTGTTTGTCCACCAATGGCAAGCTATTTGTATTTTGTATATGTATTTCAACAAAATACAGACTGTGTTGCTAGAGTGGATATTTTTGTATTTTTATGTCATTTTGTAAGTCAACTCATACAAAATATTATGCAGATTACTGAAGTTAAACATGATTTTGTTATGAAATGGCACAGAATTAGATGTCTTAAAATATCCCACCTGTCCCTGTGACAGCCCTGCACTCTCACCTGCAAAGCCACAGCAGCGGTTCAATTTTTTGTGTAGCCATTTGACAGACTGGGGCGCCCAGATACAGGAGGCAGGTGAGAAGTAGCAGAAGCAGATCATTCTAGTTAAGCACCATATTCAGCTTCATAAGCAGCTGTCAGTCATGCTGCATTTGCTTTCTGACAGCTCTGATGTTGACATGAAACTGTGCTGTAACTCTGTATGTATCTCTATAGTGCAGGCCTTTGGATTAAGAAGGGATACTTTTAATTAAGTGACTCAGTCTGGAGAACATCTCATACAGCACCTTTAAAGATCACCGACATTCAATTGGATATTCGTGTTTACAGCCAAGATCTCCAACCAACAAACTGCTACTTCCAAAGAGGTTAAACTTATGCATACATTCACACTTTTTCAGTACTTCCACACGAGTGTGCCAACTGCCTTTCCAAATGTATGACACTCCCAACTGTGAGATAAAATGTTTACAAGGCCATTATAAGAGAAGAGCACAGACATCAAGTGAGGAAATAAACAAATTAAATGAAAATAAATAATAATCTTTAGTGGCTTAAGTGCTCCTCTTGATTACTGTGCTGATATGGTGTTTGGATGGGCTTCTAGGCTCCAGCAATGTGTCGTGGAGTGAAGAGCGTCGGGGTAGCGCTCTGTTCCCACTGAATAAAGACAAGCTGCTCTCCCCAAGGCAGCAGCACTTTGGCAGGATTCTCATTTTCTCATCTCTGATAATATTTGTTTTAAGTTTAGTCTCTCCCTCTCTGTGTAATGACTCACATTTGCGAGAATACAAACTCAGCAATTGAGCCAAGCTGTTTGCATCTACACTGCAGTCTTATCTAAGCAACAGGATGGATGTGATTTCAATGCACTGAATTAAGGATTCTGAACCAATAGGATCTGCCCTAGCAATAAGAACGTTCTTATAGACAAATGAGCATGCCTTTTCAAACCGCCTATAGAAGAAAGATACTGCAATAACAGGTGTTTTAAACTCCCCCATTTAAAGAAATAAAGAACATGTCACAATTTTGCACTTTCAGAACCTTCCGGTTTGCGTTGTTCCCCTAAAAAGTGATCAAAGTGTCTTTTATAGACCTTAACAGACGTTCAGAGAATTAATAATTCATTTTATTGAAGCAAGGAAAAGATGCAGGAATCTTACATCACTGTCCCTTTATATCACAGAAACAACATGTATCACAATATCACTGTATTTGTTGAAAATAAAGCTTAAATGCTTCATAATCGCCATGCTGTATCCATGTACTAATGTGACTGAATTATTTTTAGTCACAGCATTACTTGACAGCTATAAACATCCTACAGACACAAGCAGCATGTCGTCACCCATCAACTAAATCACTGTTATAGTGTGAAGCATCTAACCTGGAAGTGCCGGTCTGTGACAGAATGTAAGCCATAGTTTTCTGCTTCATGTCACATATTGTTTAGTAGAGCAAACACATGCTATTGCAAAATTGTACCTGTTGACATTACAGTATATGTGTCATACTGCTCTGCTTTACCAGCTAATATTGTGTCTGTAATATCTTACTAAACTGACCTGGGACGAGCTGTTTCTTTCTGTTCGAATCAACAGTGTAATTCTTGTATTGGTAAACATTTGGAAATTAGTTATGAGGATATGAAGTTCTTTAGAAACAGTGATGTACAGTGATGTACAGTGTTTGTACAGTGATGTACAGTGATGTACAATGATGTACAGTGTTTGTACAGTGATGTACAGTGTTTGTACAGTGTTGTACAGTGTTGTACAGTGTTTGTACAGTGTTTGTACAGTGTTTGTACGGTGATGTACAGTGTTTGTACGGTGATGTACAGTGTTTGTACAGTGTTTGTACAGTGTTTGTACAGTGATGTACAGTGTTTGTACAGTGATGTACAGTGTTTGTACAGTGTTTGTACAGTGTTTGTACAGTGATGTACAGTGATGTACAGTGTTTGTACAGTGATGTACAGTGATGTACAGTGATGTACAGTGTTTGTACAGTGATGTACAGTGTTTGTACAGTGTTTGTACAGTGATGTACAGTGTTTGTACAGTGTTTGTACAGTGTTTGTACGGTGATGTACAGTGATGTACAGTGATGTACAGTGTTTGTACAGTGATGTACAGTGTTTGTACAGTGATGTACAGTGATGTACAGTGTTTGTACAGTGATGTACAGTGTTTGTACAGTGTTTGTACAGTGATGTACAGTGTTTGTACAGTGATGTACAGTGATGTACAGTGTTTGTACAGTGATGTACAGTGTTTGTACAGTGTTTGTACAGTGATGTACAGTGTTTGTACGGTGATGTACAGTGATGTACAGTGTTTGTACAGTGATGTACAGTGATGTACAGTGATGTACAGTGTTTGTACAGTGATGTACAGTGATGTACAGTGTTTGTACAGTGATGTACAGTGATGTACAGTGTTTGTACAGTGATGTACAGTGATGTACAGTGTTTGTACAGTGTTGTACAGTGTTGTACAGTGTTTGTACAGTGTTTGTACAGTGTTTGTACAGTGATGTACAGTGTTTGTACAGTGTTTGTACAGTGTTTGTACAGTGATGTACAGTGTTTGTACAGTGATGTACAGTGATGTACAGTGTTTGTACAGTGATGTACAGTGATGTACAGTGATGTACAGTGTTTGTACAGTGATGTACAGTGTTTGTACAGTGATGTACAGTGATGTACAGTGATGTACAGTGTTTGTACAGTGTTTGTACAGTGATGTACAGTGTTTGTACAGTGATGTACAGTGATGTACAGTGTTTGTACAGTGATGTACAGTGATGTACAGTGTTTGTACAGTGATGTACAGTGTTTGTACAGTGATGTACAGTGTTTGTACAGTGTTTGTACAGTGATGTACAGTGTTTGTACAGTGTTTGTACAGTGATGTACAGTGTTTGTACAGTGATGTACAGTGTTTGTACAGTGTTTGTACAGTGTTTGTACAGTGATGTACAGTGTTTGTACAGTGATGTACAGTGTTTGTACAGTGTTTGTACAGTGTTTGTACAGTGATGTACAGTGATGTACAGTGTTTTACAGTGATGTACAGTGATGTACAGTGATTGTACAGTGATGTACATGTTTGTACAGTGTTTGTACAGTGTTTGTACAGTGGGGGTTGTACAGTGTTGTACAGATCATGTACCGTGTTTGTCGTGATGTACAGTGTTTGTACAGTGATGTACAGTGATGTACAGCGTTTGTACAGTGTTTGTACAGTGATGTACAGTGTTTGTACGTGTTTGCATCAGTGTTTTGATGTACAGTGTTGTACAGTGATGTACAGTGTTTGTACAGTGATTACAGTGATGTACAGTGATGTACAGTGTTTGTTACAGTGTTGTACAGTGTTTTACAGTGTTTACAGTGTTTGTACAGTGATGTACAGTGTTTGTACAGTGATGTACAGTGATTAAAGCAGTGTTTTCCAGCGTTTGTACAGTGTTTTGTGTACAGTGATGCCCAGTATTTAATCAGTGATGATACAGTAGACTGTAAATGTACAGTACCAGTGATTACAGTGTTTGTACAGTGTTTGTACAGTGATGTACAGTGTTTGTACAGTGTTTGTACAGTGTATGTACAGTGTTTGTACAGTGATGTACAGTGTTAATGCTACAGCGTTTGTACAGTGTTTGTACAGTGATGTACAGTGTTTGTACAGTGTTGTACAGTGTATGTACAGTGTTTGTACAGTGTTTGTAATCAGTGATCCAGTGTATTTTACTGTGATTTACAGTGTTTGTACATAAGTTTGTACAGTGTTGTAAGAATTACAGTGTTTGATACACAGTTTGTACAGTGATTTACAGTGTTTGTACAGTGATGCATTTGTCCAGTGTTTGTACAGTGTTGTACATCACAATGTACAGTGTTTGTACGGTGATGTACAGTGTTTGTATGTGTTTGTACAGTGATGTACAGTGTTTGTCTGGTGCAGTGTTTGTACAGCGTTTGTGCAGTGTTTGTCGGTGATGTACAGTGTTTGTGCAGTGTTTGTAGTGATGTACAGTGTTTTCACGGTGTGTACAGTGTTTGAGTTGTATTACAATATTAGTAAGTTTTGTATACATCACAACTCTGGTTATCTTTAGATTGAGCTTGAAAGTGAAGATATAATTTCACTTCCTGGCATCCAGGAAGATGTGTTTTCTGTTTGGGTTTGTATACAAATAGAGGATCATGATACCATTTTATATTAAACTGACAGTCCAAACCCAAGAGCCCACTGCCATCTGTTTTGAGATGGATATCCAAGTCTTCTAACATTGAGGTCTTTATAACACTGGAGTCTTTTAACATTTAACCTTACATTAAAGTGTATTAAAGCTGTGCTTCCCAGCTGGGTTTGTTTCAGAGCCCAGATTTACATCCAGTGGATTAGACTGTAAATGTACAGTACCATTTATTTAAAGCTGCAGTCCGTAACTTTTGGTTAAAAATGAACAAAAATCAGTTACTGAACAAGTGCATATATCAGTGTTCAAAATAATCTCCTTATTTTACTCTGATTTGCAATAATAAGGTACATTAAGAATTAAGAATTTGAGCTACCAGGTCAGATTTCCTGGGAAATGCCAGTTTGACCCGTGGTTACATCACCTCTAAACAAAAAGGAGATTTAACTATTAAATCTCACGTGTGCGTTCTGGAA
Organism: Chromobotia macracanthus; assembly: GCA_036877525.1. Classification (NCBI taxonomy): domain Eukaryota; kingdom Metazoa; phylum Chordata; class Actinopteri; order Cypriniformes; family Botiidae; genus Chromobotia; species Chromobotia macracanthus. The sequence continues at coordinate 2,136,587 of JAZGTH010000095.1, forward strand.
AAGTGGATCACTAGCTTATTCTCACAAATAGAAGCCTGTTGATTTTGCTATTTAGTATTGCACTGTTGTGCATACAGTAGTTAGCTGTAACATTGTTTAACTATACTGTCCGTAAACCTGTCAGAACAGACCTGTGACCTACTTTAAGATGATTAAAAATGATCTTTGGTTGTTTTATTACTTCCCTTTTGTTATGATTAAAATGTTATAGTCATATTTGATATTTTAATACATTCAAGTTATTAAGTCTGGCTGCTTGTTTGGACTGTACAGTTGAAAGCGGGAGTCCCGGCTGACTGTGAGTGCTTTTTAAATGTAGTTCATTAGGTTTTCTGAAGCAGTGAGATGAGATGGACGCATGAATGTATCTTTGATCTCTCTCTATTTTTGGTGTATAACTAATTAGCTGCTGTCCGCTCTCTGCGCTCATGCTTATTAGAGCCTTAATTTGCTTTTTAGATGGGAATAGGGTGAAGTCTTTCCATCTGATTACAAGGGCGTTTTGCTATCATCTTCATGTTGCATATCATAGCATGTGTTAGCGCTCAGCTTACCGGGCGAGACGTGTCATACTTTATCTCGATTCTCAATGATTATCGTCCTTGTGTTGAGCTGAACATGTGGCATTTTCCTCAAAGAAAGGAATTAAACGTAAAAATAAACAGAATATTAATGCAGCATATGATTCGTTCTGTAATGTCAATAACCATTAGGAGCCTTTGAATTAAGACTAAGACAGATTGCTGTTTTTAGCACATTTAATTATTCTTTCAGGAATATGTATTTATCCCAGTCTGATCAAACGCTCGCAACCGCATTCAAAAACACGACTGAAAAATGTTGAGCTGCTTTTTCTCTTGACATCCACTTTGTCTTTGAAGTTTATGAATTATGAAACGCAATTCACAATCTGTGAGTGTGTGTGCATGTGTGTACCGAATGCGTGTGTGCGTGTGTGTGCGAGTGTGGTTCTGTGTGTGTTTTCTTCAAATTAATACTCTGGCCTCAGTCGACAAACTCAATCAGGTTTACAGCACCTAAGTGTGCAGCGGCTAATAGAGGTCAGTTTTTACATATGGAACAGGGAAAAATGCACTCACAACCACAGTGCAAAATGCTTAGAACAAGCATCTCCAGGACACCTTCACTTCCAACCTGTTAGCTACACCCTCACCCACCTTCCTATATACATTTCCTATATACATATACAGAATTTGTATTTCTTCTGCTTAATCTGTTATTTCTTTCAGATACTGTATTTTGGTATTGCTACTGCTCAGCAATCATATATCCAATTTCATAAATTATAAAATATTAATAGGCTGCTCATAAACACTCGCTCTGTGTGTTTGGCCAAAAGACTGCAAGCTATAAAGAGTGATTATAGAAAGTTTCATGATGTGCAGCTGGATGTCTGAAGCATATTTTTGGGGGTATTTTTGGGGGTATTTTTTTAAAGAATTAAACCCATGACCTGCCGTTTGGATTAATGACCTTGATTCTTGGCCACTTTACACAGTAAACATTCCTTGTAAGCCAGTCTAAGGATCCTTAAATCAATATATATTTTTTCACAAGGCAATGCAAATGTTTATCACTGAAAATCATTGGCTATGCTATAAAGCTGGGAAGTAAGTAAGAAAATTGGACAGCACACCATATCAATATACCGTAAAACTCTGGATCTGCCACTAAGTCATTAAAATGCCAGGACACTGTGAATATGTTTAAAAGGGAACAAACGTAACTCCACACTACATCCATGCATGGCTACTTTTCTAGATGAATATTAAAATGAAATGCACATGTACACGCATGGACACCACACCACAGAACGTAGACTGAAAATTGCTCATGCATTATACATGACAATAATGTCATGTAATTATCTTGAAACCCATAGAGAAAATTAATGATGCCAGTTAGAACAATTAAAGATTGTTAGACCGTTATGGAGACCTTTTCACTTGAAATGAGTGTTTTGGGAACAGGGAAATAAATAGATGGAATTCGTGTTCTAAAATTTAGAGCTAGTCTCATGACCACAAGGCAAACACACCGATGTATATTTTGACACTCTGAGTCAGCCAATAGGGTGATTTAACATCGTAATCTCACGCTTGGGGTTTCTTGAAATATGTTGGTAGATACTTAATGAAACAAATTATGAAAACATTAGGAAAATACAAAACTACAGGTTTCGATCTTTCAAGGTTAGCTGACATTGCTCACTGTGATATCAGTAGGGGAGAGCGGGACGGTTATTACAATCAAGACTTGAGTTACAGTGATGATGTTGATACTGCATATTACTTGTGCGTAACGTGAGGCGCTGTGAGGTCAAATCAGTTTAATCAGTGATTTCTTAGCTTCTGAAAGGCATAGCTAGCATGTGTCAAAGCCATTGTGTCAAGCTAGCAGAGCAAGTGTTACCATGACTGCCAATGCTGGGACAGTTGCAGCATGTTGCAATGTAGCTTACATTTTATAATTATTATTATTAAATGTATTCATATATTAATAATATATATTACAGCAGTGTGAGTGGATAGCTGAGAGATGCAGGTTTAATATATTCAAATTTTTTAGATTTTAGATTGCCAATACAAACTGAATCTGAGTGCAAAAAGTGTTGCAACCGTCCCAACTCTCCCCTAATATTCATTGTGTTTCATTAATCTGAGATTGGTTCTTGTGCACATGTTTTTTTGTGCATGTGGATAAAGTACAATGTACAATATTACCATATGCGCAGATTCTAAAACCCCACAGGTTATGTACAATTGCATTTTGTGCCTGTTTAAAATTAGCTTAAGTTTAACAGGATTACCATGCAAAGAGACACGGGAGACAGGAAGAGACGACAATTATGTGCTTTAATGGCAAGATTATAACCTTAATAACCTGAATACACAGGAAATGCTTGTCTGGAATTCACTCCGGGTTCGAGTGAAGAGAACATCATACATGATCTTGAGGGAGAAACTGATGGGCCGTTGTGTCATTCTAAGGTGAGAAGACAGAGTTTCTGTCTAGTGTTTGGAGTGCAGGCTGTGCCTCCACACTAATGAAAGACAAACAAGCGCTGCGGCTCTTTGAAGGTGTGCGAGACCAAAGTGTGTAAATAAATAAAAACACACCCGCAGGTTTAATATTCACCAGTGGATCTGAGGCACAGGGGTGTTTGTAATACATTATTTATCCACACATCTTTAATTCCATTTGCAAATTATCAGCATTTAAATCTACGTGTTATTATGGAGAAGATTAAAGGATATTGCGATAACATCCGAAGCAAAATCACACACGTCAGACATTAATATTACATGGCAGACCTGTCTGTGTGTGTCTGACACGCAGCAAACACTTTGAAGTAAATTGACGGTTTGTAAAGTGCTCAGACTGTTGATGGTCGAGTTCAACAGTTCTCGAAATTTCAGGCCAAATTCCACCTTTGAGTAAATCAGAACAATCAAGTTGTTGCTGCACCTAAAAGGAAATCATTCGAATGTTGGAATAAAACATTATAATGTCAAAGATATCATGTTTTTTATCATAAATGCATCTGTTGTGCCTTTATGCAACAGTTAAAACCTGCTGACTAAACTTAGTATCTGCAGTTCTCTCTGTGGTTTAGCACCAGTCGCCTTTCTAAAAAGGCTGACTGATCCAGAGCTCTCCCGCCCTGTGTCGTGCCCGCCTGGCGCTTCACCGAGCCTAAAGAATCACAGGAGTGGAGTCACAGAGAGATTATGTGACTGTAATATATATATAGCTGCTTTAATGTGGACTTAGGAGAGGGCAGCAGATTTATCCAGGCCTTGAACAACTCTTGTGGAAAATGCCAGTGGAGTATGATGTGAGTATTAGTGGTGTGAGTCTTTTATACAACACGCTTAAGTGCAACCGCAGCGCCTGTACACACACACACCTACATAGTCATTGAGAATCATCTGGTGAATATTTAAACAAAATGATATTAAAATTAATTTTGTTGAATTAATTAATTCTTAATTTTTATTCTGTTAAAATTGCCCCTGATCCATTAGTATGTGATAAAAAACAAATCATGAAAATGTGTCTGCCTGTAAGTAAAGCTGTGAGGAACAGCACAGGTTTTAATGGACTACTGGATAATCCAGACAAACTTATAGAAAATAAGATCAGGACATGAACTAGGTCAGATTCAGACCCGCGTCATCATAAGCCAACTGTCAAGATATTGACTTTTGCATTTAAAAATGTTCATGAAACCAATTTGGACGTACTGTTTGTGTTATCTAAATAGTCAACTTAATGAACTACAATCATATCCTGACAGCCCTGTTTTAATTAATGTAAAAAAAGATTGAAGGACATTTTCTGACTAAAGAAAAAACAATAATACTTTGGTTTTAAATTAATACATTTAATCTTGCCCTACATTATTTCTGTCTTTATATTACATTTATATATTCATTTGTATATATATAATTTGTAAGTAAAATGATTGGGGAATACTCATGCTATAAGTAAAATTCAAATGCTGCATTTTAGTGTTAATGTAAATATACTACAGATGTTCCTGTAAAATCTTACACAATATGTACAGACGTGTAGGACACTGTTACTCTGTTAATCTGTTACTCTGATCAGCTCTTGAAAAAAAGTACAGATCCCAGAGAGAAACTGTATTGATCGGCTCTGTACAGGAAACAGAAATGCTGTTAGGTCACTGTTCTGGGTTCAGCACTACACAAAGTCTACACTCAATGCTGAATTCCATACGAATTGATTTGTTGGCGCTGTCCATGGTGCTGAAATCCTTCAGAAGTTCTCCTGTGTTCTCCTTATTCAAGCACAACCAAAACGTAACTGAAAGATGTGTTTTGTTTAGCTGAATACTATAGATGTTCCGGCTCCTCTTATGGGTAACTTGTGTGCACCAACACAGAATGTAAATGAGACTGGGGCTAGTTGTCCCATGAGCTATAGGATGTGAAGATCTGATTACACAGATGTGTTTCTCTCTAGCAGTGGTATGTTTTGGTTTCAAACATCTAGTTTAAAGACTTTATAAGTTAGAATAATGTGTAACTTATCTAATGTAGTATGACGTGTCCTGATTTAGAACTATATCTTATTGTGAGATGCTCAAATGATTAATAACGTGCTTGTATCTGAGACTTCAGGTATGAGCCTATACAGAAACTGACTTTGAGAAATGATCCTACCCTGAGAAATATGCAGTGGAGTAAAAATGAAGTCTTCAAAATAAGTGACCAATAACACAGTAAATCTCTAACACACTGAAAGCAAATATCATTTAAAGCATAATTATAAAATTGATTACAAACAATGACAACAGCCTAACAGATATTCATTGCGTTCCTTATTAACCAAATTGCAATTAGAATTAAAGGGGTTGTAATATAGCTAATCATGGAGTGTGAATATGTAAATAATGGATGCTATGCGATATGTAGATCCACTCTCATATTGCAGTGTTTTGCATTATTTACAGTGTTTGACTCATTTACAATAACACAAAACAAATCATAATAATGCCTTATCCACCACAGACAATCCTAAAACAAAATGTCAGCAGTTTCTCACAAGGGTCACTGTTATATGTCAGATGAGGTAAATGCAATATATAAATGTGAGGCAGTTAAACACTTAATCCTGTTTAAAAAATAATGCACGTGAATAATTCCGATTATTTATAGTATAAAAACAATTAGTTTAAGAAGCTGTCCATGTATTAATATTGGAACTGTCACAGCATGCATCAGCCAGATGGTTTCTGGCATGTGCCAGAACCACAGTTCATTTACAAACCTGTGAATGGATTGTTCTGAGTGTGTTTGTCTTTATGACGTTCCAGCATCATCTCATACTGACAGAGGAAGGATGGTAGGAAGTGCAGAGTATAATCGACATGGGGCCGTAGAGATCAGGAAAGCTACAATCACTCAGTGGTCACAGAGCACCAATCAGCTGACCAAACAGATCAATATGGACAGAAAGCTCAGGGCTAATAGAAACCGCAGTGTGCGTGCTAGAGGCTCCTCTCACATCTGTATGTGTGAGTCAATTGTTTTTCTTCTTAAAAATCATTCGTTTTGTGATGTTCTGACTGCTGTTCATGCACGGATGTATTTGTCTTCATTTATTTTCATGTATCCCCTAAGACGGTTGAATAATATCTTGTGATGCTCTATTTGACAAGATAATGCTTTCTTTTTAAGCAAGTCATTGCCAATGCTTTAAAATTCCAGCCTTTATCATTTATATGCGAGGCGTCTTTGTAATGTTGATCCTCTGCTCATTTTCGATGACATAGGACAGATGCGCTCTTTCAGAGCGTAGCTTTGCTTCTTTTCTCAGCGGAAGGTAAAAGACAAAGCAAAGAGGTACAATGAGAGAGAGAGAGAGCAGACATGAGAAGATCAGGGCTTACCGAACACTTCCAAGACCTTGAGAGAGAGACAAGCCTGTGTAGCGTGCTTGCAGTACAACTAAGAAGAGATATGAAACGGATTACAAGGTGACAGTGCTCTGATACCTCTTTTACCCTGGAGATGCCAACACTGGTCCCCAGAAATCACTCTGCTTCATTCATCAAAGACTCTTTTTAAAAGACCCCTCTGTGCAGCCCCTCCTCATTTCTCAGTCATTTTCTGCAGTCTCTCGTTATTTCTATATATATATATATATATATATATATATATAATGGCATAGGAATTCTGGTTACCATTAATTTGACTTTACTTTGTTTATCTCTTTTCTTACATTGGTTAAGAGGGTTTTAGGTTCTCTGCTTTATGTCATGCCCACCATCCTTTACCCAGGGTAAAATCACTTTAACATACAGCCTGTTGCTGTCATTAATCCCTTTAGGGTGGGATTAACATAAATGAGCGTGTTCTTTGACAGAATAGCTAATGGAAATTTCATTTACCTTCTAATATCTCACTTTAAGACCACCTACTGTATGTTTGTACAGGACTAGCTTATTGCATCGCTCTGCTAAGCACAACAAGTGTCATGTTAATGATGATCTAGTTTAGGGCCATAGTGTGTGAGTGTGTGTTTGAAATGAAATATGAAGCTATATTGAATATTATGAATGCTATATGAATATTAAAGAAACAATGACACAGATTTCACTTATTGGCATGTGGATGGTGTGTGAGTGAGAGAGATTAGTTTTACTTTTTCGGCACTGCTACTATATTTTATATATTTTATAATATATTACTGTATTTTGTTCTCTCTCTTGTGATGTGATGTTACTGTTAATCACAGTAATGTTGATATTGGCTTACATAAGAGTGTTGTGAAAAACTGAGTGTCTGTGTGACTTCATAATGTTGCGCTTGATTTGATTCCTGTTAATCATCCTCATGCAGTCAGTTAGGGGGACCCTATAAAGTGTATATGTATTTTTGATAGTATGGAAACATACAATATGGGCAGCATCTAGAATGTAAAGCCCAGAGAGCTGATTATAAATCTTTACAATTATTTTAAATATTTGTTATAATAGGACATGCCTAAAACGTACTGCAGTTTATATTAGTTACAACTACAGTTATATAAACTTAAGAATTAAATAATACAACATTTTGTGAAAGGATTTGTGTGTCTCTAAACTTTTTACCTTTTAGATGCTGCGAAAACATTAATGTATCTGTCCATCCAAAAGAAAAAGATGTATCTGTGTAAAGTAATACAGAGTAATACAAATGTGTACGGATGTTAATAGGCCCACATTGAATTGCTCTGCAGCTCTCTTTAATAAATGCAAAGCCTTCAAGCTGATACTGAAATGTATCTTAATGATGCTAGATGAATACAGATAAAACATTCTGCTGGGATTAAAATAATACCAGAATGAAGCCAGACAGACGAGATATGAGGAAATGAAGCTAGTGAAATATGTTCCATGTCTCGTATTATTTTTAATTTGTGAAATCTGTCAAAGGATTATTACTCCCAGCTGAGACACGTTTCATTTACATAGTTTCACCAGGTACTAAATGGCCACTCGAACCAGTCATGTATTTTGAAATATGTGTATGGGAGACCTGGGCTTCAGGTCTTTGCTGTCACAAGGGTCAGCTATGGGTCAGTGACTATTAGGTTTGGAGTCAAAGGTCAAATACACAAAAAAATTGTATGTAACATTAGATTTCCATGTTGGTTTTAAACATCTAGTAACTAACAACACATGATCTTTCCCCATGTTAAAACTTCAGTATCATCATATTTTTGCCCAAATATTGCAGTGACAGCTTTTAATCTTGGGCAATAATGGTGGAATTGTTCAGTAGCTTTTGTGACAACAAGCCCACTCTTCCCATCATTTTTTTAGTCCTGTATTAATATGCAGGTCTGAAAACAGACACAGCAAGCAGTTTGATCCACTTTCATGCCATTTTGTTTCAGCAGGGACAGCATGTTGAAAACATTTGTTTAAAAAGTTCTTATTAGACTGTGAGACTGCGTGTGACTGAAGTGAAGGTGCACTACTTATAATGTCAGTAAAAGGTTCCTCAGATATCATTTACAGAAAGCAGGTAAAAGATTTGAAAGATTTGAAAGCATTGTACTGATCAAATCATTTCATGCTTTCTTACATAGATGCAGTCATGCTCTACAACCTATTCTACACACATACACCCTCTTCAGACTGTACTGATTGTTAAATGATTGGTGTGTCCAACCAAATATTTCCTGTGTTGAATTTGAAATGAAACTGAATTTCAAGCTTGAATGAAATGACAACAGTAAAAACCCCAAAGACCTTTTAAAAAGTGTCACTGTCAAAAGTAAAGTCATTTCTGCCTCAGCTCCTGGCTCTCTCTCTCTTTCTCTTTTGCTCCTGCTATTTTATATCATTTCTTTCTTGAAAGCGTTTATGCACAGCTGGTGCATCATTCTCACTCATTTCAATTGATTTATACAGGCCTCATATGAGTAACGCTGCTCTTCAACTGAATTTTATCATGCGTCATGTTGCTTCTGTGACATTCAGAGGTTTCTGTCCAGGCTTATGTGTTATTCAGATATTATCATGTGTTTGAATGACATAAAACAGTATATTATAAATTCACTCACAAAATTGTTTATATTATATAGTATAATACATATTATATATGTATTACACTATTATATAGATATTATCGGGGCCTTCTAATCTCCCACTTTAGCCAAAATATTTACAAAAATGGTGAGAAAGCAACATATTAAATGCATGTATGTGTAAAATATTGTGTCAAACAGAGTGAAATTGACGTTTGTATTGGACTATAAGCAACTTTTTCAATTGATTTTACTCTCATTCATCAGTTTATCATTGAAGCCTAAAATATCTCAAATCCATTTCATCTTATGATTCTGTAGTCACACATCTTCCTGAGCTTCAACTTCCTGAATGTTAAAAACATGTTTACTTGGGTAACTTTAAATAACTTTAAATCGTTGTCTTAAGATCTCTGCTTAATTCAGCAGGAAGAAGGATTAGCACGATGCTTCTGCGCTAAGCGCTTTAAAAAGTCTGTAGCGTGTGTGACTTTACAAGTGACTCTGAAAGCTGTACATGGACTTCTCTTTGAATGACATCACTTAATGTCATATTTTTAGAAACTCTGCAAGTATTTGAATAAATAGCTACAAAAGCAATAAAACACAGGAGGCGTGCGTCATTTTACCCTGTTCTGTACCCTTTTACAATACTACAGTTCATGCAGTGCAAAATATTATTGTTAATATAAAATGTTAAAATGTTTTCTAAATCTATAAACATTAATCAGAAAACCCTAACCCTAACTAAACATCTGGCAGAAAATGTAGTTCATTACAGTCTACATCTGTCGGCTGTTTACAGTCACCAGGCAACTCAATGCATTGATTAGAATGCAGGAACACAGATGTGTGTATATGAGCAAATAGCAGCTCATCCAATCACAACTGGAATATTCCTGAAATATTCCTGAAATCACTGGTTGTTGTTTTGTACAAAAGATCTCTTCTGGCAGGATTTACATAAAGAATATATGAATATATGATATCAGCTGTATGAGTATAGGCACTGATTTGAATTCATATAAAATATTTGACCATTTCATTATACTTTACTGTAACACCACATTTCCTGTTCAAATTTCTGTCTTACTGTTACAGGTTCCCTTAGGTACAGTCATGTGTATAACAGGTAAAGAGCACAGATGAGACACACGCTCTATAGATTTAATGTTATACCTCTGAAAACAGAAAAAAGAAGCCTGATAATTGATTAATGGGTGCAGGGCTGCAGGAAGTAGCTACTCGTGGCTACTGGCTGAAATAGAAGAGAATGAAGCTCTTGCAAGATAATTCTTCATTCAGATCTTTTGATTTAAAAAGTGCTTTAGGGCAGGGACCTTGATTTGGGAATACTGGGGGTCAGTTTGCCACCGCGCTGGCTGTGATTGTTTCATCTCCCCTTGTATCTGGGTGAGATCCCCCAGGGGCATTATTATCTGTTCCACAGTTTAGTAATGTTTATTTATTCTGATGAAACCATGCTGCGGCATCGGGCTGTCAATGCCACATCTAAAAAACATAAACAACCCAACAAAGTGCCATCTCATAGTAATGCTATTATATAGTCAGAGAGAGATGTGATGCCGTTATCAACAGTAAATGAGAAAACCAAATCAAAAGTGGAAACAAAGTTCAGAGGGAACAGATTTGGGCAAAATGAATGCTGCCGGAAACAGCAAGGGAACGTTGTGGAGAATTTTTATTCAGCTGAGACTATGATAAATTGAACAAATGTTTGTTTTGAAATAGCAAACCCCTCAGAGGTTGAGCTTATTTTTAGTTTAGGGTTTGTGACATCCGCAATGACAAGAATACATCATAATTAAACCACTTTTAAGGAAGCGACAAAAGATAAACAGCACCAGATGTATAGAGCAGCGAACAATGACTTCTTTCTGACTGCCACACTCACAAACAATAGCAACAGAACAATGACGAGTTTACAAAATACCCAAAGTGAAGTAAGGTGAGTTATGGCAAAGCAGACTGGATAAGGCTGAGCTTTCGTTGTTCTTTAAGATTCAACAGCCAGTTATGTAAAACCTTTGCCATTTGAAGTGTACCTAAATTGCAACAAGTGATTTGATTGGTCTAAGTTTGCTAAGGCGATCAGAATTCTTTGAGCCTGAAAAAAAATACAAAGAAACTTTGTGATAATATGCAGTTTGCTTATGTTCATCATAAATTTGATAAAGTAAAAGTAAACAAAAAATTTCATGAATTTTATCAGGATGGTCTTGATAAATGAAGAGATTTGCTAATTAATGCTAAAATAAAGGATGTTTAACTGATGCCCCATTTATACATGCAGCCAGTAAATATCACTTAATCATAATTAAGATCTATCATATAACAGACATCAGCTATGAGCACATTTCCACCCATATCCACTCCCCCATCAGCAAGCAGGCTAGCCATCGTCATCAGCTAAAAGTCCCATGGCTCCCTCGTTTGCCCTGCCTCACCCACAGGCCTGAGAACAGCTGTTCTTGATGATACTTGAGGTATGGCAGAAACCTCACTGTTAAACGACAGCTCTCTTTCTATGGATCAGCCAGGGCCGAGATTACTGCACTCGGCTGCGACGGCTAACTGTGCTATCATTCCCCTGCAGCTGCTGCTCGCAGTATCTGTCCAAAGCAATGCGACCTAACACCCAGCAGCCCCTCGGGAAGAAAGAACTGCTCTGTGTTCAAGCCCTGCCTCCGTTTTACTCCTACCACTGGAACTGTGAGAAATAATGAAAAGATGACAAAGCTGAAAAATGATTTACCTCACATTTCAATCAGGACTAGTGTTCAGTCTTCTTCTGAAGAGACTCAAATTTGATCAGAGTTGTTCTCACGCTTTTGGAAAGGTCGCCTCGTAAGAAAAACACTATTCCATCCAGCTGTAAAACATCCCTTTTGTGAGGATTGTGTCAACGCTTTCTGTCAAACTTTGGATATTATTAAGTGTTTTAGACATGAAGCACTAAAGTGTGTTTGAATGCAGTGTTTTACTTTTATTTTTATTGTAAAATGTTAATGTGCTGCAGCTGTCCGCTGTAGACAACTCCAGTTCTGTCAGATCATGTTCTGTAATATCGGCCCGACCAAAGTTTTGAGTCAAAACAGAAAGTTGTTCAGAGCACAGACAGAGGAATCCCACAGATGATGAATAAACGCAGCACGCTGTTTGTTAGTAAATAACTTTTTAGTAAATAACATTTCCTTGTTATTTACAACTGCTGAAAGGTACAAAACAAGTGTTAAGGGCATATTAAAGCCACTTATAATTCAACCTGTCATTTATGAATTATTGATTGCAGACATATTGTAAATATCATAAATTCACCAACAGACAAGTGTATTTACCCTCTAGCTATTTATTCTGCTTCTCACTCTCTCTCACTCGCTCTATTGTCTTGCGACAGAAGTCGATTGTGTTGGGCCTGAATGCAGTCCTCCCCACCCAAACCACACGAGCTCACTGAAAACACAAACACACTGCTGCGTGACAAATCGCCTGGAGAAAACACACAAATGCGGGAGAAATCGATACACGTCCATGCAGAACAATTACATAATTTATCTATTCATCCATACGCTGGAAATAAACGCCAATAGGGATATTTCAGTTCTGTGGATTCCTTGCTTAAATGCTTAAAGGAAGGGAACAGAGAGAGAGAGAGGGAGGCACAGAACTCACTTTAAGCACGTCATTAGCTGCTGCATGCATTGATTTGCACATGATGGAGAGGGTCTGTGCTCTCTGAGGTAATCAAGACACCCATCTAATGAATGGCATTAATCAGCTAAAGGTGATTGGCTTTTACCATCACATTCAAAATTCCATTGTTCTGTCAATGAATCCTGACACTTCATTATTCTCATGTATCCAAAACTGTGTTTCGCAGCAACCGGAGCTTTGAAATGTTATGAATGCTGATAAACTGATTGTATTGGCTGCGTCAATTAATTGTCCAATATTATGCAATTTTGAGACCCTCTGCTCTGCCTGATATCCATGCCTGTTAAACACAGACTTGAATGCCTGACCAGTGTGTTGCAAGCAGGCCGTTGAACATATTTAGTCTTCTATTGTCCTCTTTGGTCAGAAAACAACATCTAATAACTGCATGACTTTCTCAATGGAGAAAGATGTTTCTGGAATCAGATTGTGTCTGGTATACCAGACACAGGTATCAGCAGGGGCGAACTGTGGGATTTTTCAGTCTGGATGGCCCTTTTTATTGATATGTGCCGTTCCCTACAGAGAAGTTAGCCATCATTAAATATTCAGGCTGTATCAACAAAAATGGCTGTTTTTGTAAAGCTGACCCATTTTCAGCCGTTCCCCTCAGAGAAACTCACTGTGGAAACAACAAGAGGAAAGGTCCGGCCTACAGGATCGTTCTCATGACTCTGAGAGACAGAGAGACTCTGTATAAGCAGATATGGGCCTGACTGTGATTGCACGCTACTGTTACAGCTGTTATAAAATCAAACTGTGTATAATCTATTTAAGCTGATGGTGGACACCAGCTTTCTGTTATATACATTATTAGGCATCTTCCATCATGGTTTAGTGTAGTGATTGTGCATGTCAAAATTAATGACAGAGAATAAACAGTACAGCAAAGAGCAACACTTTATTTCCCATGTTGTTTATTATTTTCAGCATAAAATATGATTTCTTGTTTCATATTTTATGAAGCCCTGCTGAATTTATTAGAGCATACATTTGTCACAAGGCAAAGTTTTTCATTTATAATAAGCTGATTTTATAGTCTTGTTGACAAAGTCAGAGCCACCAATCAGGGTGGTGAATTTCGCTCATGAATTATCATTACTCCCCGTGTTTGCAACACAGCAATAGCAGACTGGGTACAGATGAATTATTACAGTATCAGAGTATCAGACATCACACAGCTGTGATGTATCACACATGGCGACTGAGATGCTAGAGATCCCACTGCACAAACCTCAGAAGTGTGGTGACTTCTTGAGCTCTGCGACTTAATGAGAGAGATTAAGAGAGGAGATGGAGGAAGTTTCTGTGCGAGAAAGGTGAGAGATTCTGCATCATTTTAGTGCCCAGTGGCCCTTGTAGCAGTCATTGTGAGTGCTTATCTGTTCTAATGGATCAAAAAATAACGAAGCCCGAGTGAACAAACATGCACCCACAAATATAAACTTCAAACTTCCCATGCAGGAACAAGAAACATGAAGTTCTTTAATATATTATTTTAAATATTTGCTTTTTAGGTCAAAGATTATCATAGTTTTAGTTTAATAAAGGCCGAACAGGTGGTTGATCTCTTATATATCACCCACTTATGGTAATGGGAGCTTTGCTAAAGCAGGCAACTGGATTTCACATTGGCTGGTTAAAGTGCAGCACTCGAAGTGCACACTTAAAAGGAACTGAGCTAATTCTGATTTACCCAACTGCATCGTAAGAGCTACCAAAGATCACATTAGATATATAAAACAAATTTGCTAGGATTTATTTACACTTATTTTTAAGACCTGACTCTTCTGACTGATAAAATGTCTATCTTAAAATGTGCTTTTTGTGATAACATCTAGATTCATTTATTTGATTATTTAGCTTCTCTGAACTAACTACATTAAGTTACACCAGCAAAACCAAATCAATGAGTTAGATCACGTGTGTAAAATTTCTTTAACCTTTATCTGACCAAGCAAAACTCAGTCCTGTGGTGTTGTTACCTGACAATCAAACTGGTTATCAGGGGTTATCTAACTGCTGATTTCTATCTCACATTTTCTGCCTTTTCTTCAGAGACATTCTCTCTCTCTCTCTCTGTAACTTTTTTTAACTACAGTAGTAAATAGGTAGGGGACAGTTGTGGCCTATTGGTTAGTGAGTTGGGCTTGTAATAAGATTGCTGGTTTGATTCTAGCACTGGCAGGTGGCAACGATTGGTCCACGGGTGCAGCAGTGTGTTGCCTCTGTGTGCGTGTGTGTGTGTGTTCACTCCTCACCAGTGATGGTTAAATGCAGAGGTCACATTTCAGGTATGAGTTACCATATCTGACATATATATCACTTCACTTTTCCCTTCATTTATTCTAAATGAAACTTTGCCTTATTGAAACACATACGAAAACAAGATTAATTTTCTATTGCGAGTTCCCTTATTTAAATATTTACAATATGCAAGTGAGGCATAATTCTATTAAATATGAGCACTTTTGCATATTCTGTTAAAAGTGATATAGACACAGGAAATGCTTTTATGTTTTAATGTTAACAGGCTGGTAAATAAAATATTTAATAACACATTTTATGCATGTACACAAACAAGCTTTTTGCCATTTTGTTTGATGTTTTTTATTTATTATTATTCTCATCATCATAATTTAGGATAAATAGCCCATAAAATGCCAAAGAATAATGAATTTCCTTTCTGACAATTACAGGCAGAAGAATGCAAAATCTAAACACATTTTAATGGATGTGTTCTCTTAAAAAACAACATAGTTTTGTGGGGAAGAGAAATGATATTCCAGCATTCTGGTGATCAGCGCCCATCCCCAGAGGTTCTCGCCAACCTCAGAACCCGTAAATCTAGACCATAAGAGAGATACCAGACAGGACGGGTGCTCATATTGGTGCGGGGAAAAATTTGATTAAGGTGCGCTTGAAGGACACTTTGCATGTTGTTTGAGAGAAAATTCACGCATTGGATGAAGGAGTCATATATTGACGCCTGACCTTTGCGTCCCCATGATAAAAATTTACAGTTTCCCTGGCAATAAGGTGTGTAACTCAGCAATAACAAAGGTCAGGGACAGCTTCCTTTCTCAGAGAGAAGCCACAGGTCGGCACTGCAGTACTGATGAAATGACCTCTGTGTAGCACTCTTGCGAGCTGACTATATCTGTTAAGCTCAGCGAGGCGTGTCTTTATCCAGCAGGCTTAGAAAGACAAACACAGACACAAGCGGGCGGCACAACTGGGCAAAGCTTCAACTAAGAAAAGAACTGATGTACTGCCTCATTCATAAGGGCTGTATGAGCATGAGTGCCTCTGATCTCATTCCCATGTTTACATTTGCAGTGAACCAGTCGGAAAGTTGGAAAAAAAATCACAAATCATGCCCAATAATACCAAGAAAAATGTAAACTGGGCAGTGCTTGGTTTCATGTTTACCTTATGTTCAGAGATAGGAGAAAGCATTTGAACATCAAAAGACAAAATACACAAACCAGCTTTAAATACGTTGTAGATGCATCCACAAATACATGTAATGTGGCTGGTATACGTTCATGCATATATATAGTATGCATACACGTGTTTGGTAGTACTGCAAACAGAGAAATACCTGCATGCATGCTGGGTAAACATGCATATATCTGCCTGTGTCTGTATCGTCTTCTCTGCATTAGAAGCATGTTTGTTTTCAGCACCTCCCACTCTCTCTTTCTGTCTTTTAAACTTTCATTTGACTTGTGGCATCTCAGTTTTCCAATCTTGGTTGGTTGTTTTGGAAGAGAGCACTGATTAATGTGGCTGGGGTCGAGTTGACCTCAGAGATAACCCCTGCTTTCTCTCAGTGAAAATTCATCAGAGCCTCATGCGGAAGCCCACAGGACCCGTGATTCAGCACTCAAGGTGAGTGTTTGTCAAGAGGCTTTGGGAAGTCGGCACAAAAGGAGAGAGGAAAAAGAAAGCAGCTCATGCAGGTTTCATTTTTTAAATTCCCTACTGTGTCTTTCTGTCCCCTCCAGGGACAACACAAATCTCCCATCTGGATTTCTCTTTTCCATGTATCTGCTCTCTTTTTGCTAACTTTTAAGCTTGCTCTTATTTGGCCTAATTTTATTAATGTTATTTTATTCTTTCATTGTGATCTCAGTGATGTCATAAAACTTTCGTTTGTCATTTCAAAAGCACTGCTGCTTGAAAGTCATCCAACATTTAACATCTTTATTTTTCATTGTTTTTCTTTATTCGCTACTAGTGCAATATTTTGTGGTAACATGATGTCATTTCCTGTTACTTATGTCCCACACATTTTACATGTCTTAAATATGTTAATGAGGAAAAGAGGGACATGATTTTTTTTATTTTAAGTAGTTCACAAGGAAACAAAGTCATGTTTACAAAATATCATTAATACAATGAGCACACTACAGAAGAAACTTTGCTTTTTAAAGTTTCTGAACAGTTATGTTTGAGAATGTTTCTGGACTATGGGTCAAAGCAATGCTGGAGGATGGACATGTGAAACTAAGTTACAACTGTTTTGGTGTGATATTTTATAAGTGGACATCAGGGGGGCAAAAAATATTTTTTACTTCCATGTCAGTGCAGCTTCACAAAAAGTCTAAAGTCCCAGTTGAGCAGTTCAGTGACTTCATTAATGCCTAAAGTTTTTCCTTGTGGCCCCCAGTGAGCAAGTCAAGGTCTCTTGGCTTGCTTTAATAATCAATGGTCAACAGAACTGGTCAACTGATGAAAGCCCACCAACATATACTTACAAGCATTGTATCCACACTAATACATTTACACAGAATACCCATAATTCCACGCCACCCCATCTGCCTGAGATTATACAGTCTATGAATTAGCCACAGATAGAGATAATTCTATTCAACATCAAAAAACAGAGCTAAATAAAATATATTCCCCAATGCATTATTCCTTCTCTGTCTGGCTGGCTGAAATGAAATTGTCCTTGTCTAAATCAGATTGGGAGATTTGAATAAAGGTTGCTCAAATTGCAGCAACACTGTCAGAGAAAGTATTATATCCTGACTTACTGTATTGTTGCCTCGGCTGTGGTGGTTTGTGACGGAAATGATATTATTCAACTGTTCATCATATTGGGGATCTATGAAGGCTTATCAGAGAGTGAATATGCAAATAGGCATCTCCAGTGGAATGACATTGAAACAGATTAAAATAATTCAAACAAGTACATTTGGGAGTTGTGCCAGACTGATACGGTGATGGACAGGGCCTGTTTTGTCCTGAGTTCTGTTTCTTAACAGAACTAAACATGAACACACATACACTTACATGTCTGCCTGGGATTAGAAGAAATTTATCTGGCAAGCACGTAAACAAGGTCTCAGTAAATAATTTATTCAGGAATAGTAGCATTGTATTAACTCACAAAAGTGGCCAATTATGTTCATCAAAAAATTTAACAAGATGTGTTCATCTTTATTTATGGATGTAAAGAGCTGCATTCCACTGGTTTCGTTTGGGGAACTGGCTATTAGAGGAGGCGGGAGAGGGAGGTTTGAGCAGGAAGAAACCACCAAGGAAACAGGAGATCTAGGGCTGGGCAGAACCAACAAGAGCACAAAAGGCAGAGAGGGTGCTGAAGATACAGAGACATTAAATATTACCTCCCCAAACCAATTAAATCCTCTACTTTCCACCAGAGGCTTTATCCATTTCCACAGTGGAGTAGTGGGTGGGGTTACCTCGTACTCGTACTCCCACTGCGATGCACAGTAGTTCTTGGTTCAAGCACCTGGTCAAACTCTCTGAGGGTGCAGGCTCCAGGGCGATGTCCACTCCTGTTCTCTTTGCAGGCACATTGATCGTGGCAGGCTGGTGTCTGCAGTGGGCTGTAAAACCACCGGGTCGCTTGCTGGTGGTGGATAGCTGGTCTCTGGCAGTGCTGGAGTGGGACTGGTAATGCTGTCATCCTCAGCGGGTCAATAGTGAATGGCGAGACAGATGGATGGATGGACAGAAGCATGGACAGACTGACAGATAGACAGACAGATATACTAGGGTAGAGAACACTTCATAGCTAAATGTGCTGTGTGTTGGATAAGCACACTGACTGTGAGGAGTATATTGTAGGGACTTCAATGGTTCAGGCGTGGTACTGAGAGCATCAGTGACAGCAGGGACACAGTGTGTATGCTTCAGCGGCTCTGAGCAGTGCTGCACGCTCCACCTTTGATAGTGACTGCACCCGCGCTGTTTCCCTCTTACTCAAGACGTTGTGGAGAAAAAAAAAGACGACAGACTATCCACTGTATCTCTTTTTTATTGTGCCACGAGGAGATGTGTTTATTCTGTCACACACACACACACTGAACCTCTAACCCAACACAAAACAACAGGCCACCAGCCAACAAATTCAAGTTTTATCTGAACTATCATCAGGCTAAGAACACTGCAAACTGTAATGTATTCATTTATTTATTACAATACAGTTTAAAACTACAAAGATTTGCACAACATGAAATGCTACAGGCAGTGGGTCTCATTCACAAGAAATGCGTACAAGTTGCACACTTGTCTACTACAAGTGCACAGAAAAGGTTTTCACACTACACTTTTGCCAGAACAGTTTTATATCCAAGTGTAAATGTTGATGAGTTTGAATTATTCTAAATGAGAAAAGTTAAATTTAATTTATGTACAATTTGTCAAGAGTCAAGATTTATTTGTCACATACAAGTTATATAGAATACAACAAGTAGTGAAATGTGAAATATATATTATATATATATATATATATATATACACACACACACACACACACACACACACACACACACACACACACACACATATATATAAGAATCGAAACAGATGTCACTCCACCTGGTTCAGACCAGGCTTTTGATGGATGGGCTCGAGATGGTGAGATAAGGAATTAGTTTTAGGGGATCTTACAGCATTTAAAGAAAGACAGGATAAGAAAATATTGTTTATATTTACTTGTACGGAGAGAAAAGTCTGTAAATTTGGTGAAGCGTGTCAACTTACCTGTGATGAACACCCACCTCAATTCACAGGTGAACTTGAAATTGGCACATCAAGTGAGGAAAGGAAAATTGTTTTTTTGGGTGACACTAAAATGTTAAAAAAGACATTCAGTTGTCAGGAGGTAGAATACATGACAGCTAGCCGCTAATATGTTTACCTGATATTGAATTATTCATATAGCATTGTCAGCAAGAGACAGCATCTCTAACTTGCTTTTCACCAACTATCCACAGATGCGTGCTGGGAAGTGCTATACTACACTGGCTACATTTACTATATTCTAGGTCCTTTCCAATCAGGCAATGTTTGGGGCTACTAATGATATGACGTAAAATCTTGACTCTTAACCTGACACAGTATATGTGCTAACAGCTAAAGCATTGCTCCAAATCACTTCTACAGTGACGTAAACAATCAATTATCCCGAAAAATAAGAAGTAACATTGATTCCTGTAGGGTTGACGTCAGGTTGTGAGGTCTTCACACTCGTATAAAATGTTTAGTGCATTAGGTGTCAGCACTATCACCAGCCTGGTAACCTCTAGGAAAATGACTTTCTAATGATGCTCTGCATTATAATGGCAGTCACTAATGCATTATTCAGGCTAAAATTGTTTCTAGGTAATCATTTGAACTCAGCAATTACCAAGACACTGTGTCAGCTGCTCTGTGGTGATTACTGCAACGTCACGCCAGAAGACAGTCTAAGATGAGGGCATTCAGAAAACATCAGGGGCTGCTGGAAGCAAGATTTTTGAAAGGGGTTTTTGGGGGGCAATTCCGAGTTTAAAGACGATCCAGAAAAGACGAGGTTAAATTACTTGCCAAAGAATATTGTCTGCAACATTCCAAAACTTACACGTATATCATTTGCGACTAATGTAACATTGGTTCCTTTGTGATGATCTTTCCTTTACTCTGTTATTTTTGTAAGGAACCCGCAGATTTATAATTTCTATTATCTGTTTTTACACCCTCAGACAAAACCAGATAAGTGAAAATGTCAGCGTGACTGCTGTTTCATCAGTTCAGGTGAAGTCTCTGGCGTCTTTATAGTGTGAGGAACAAAGCTGAGTTCTTTACTGTCTTTAATACTCGTCTGTGCTGCCACTGTGAACTAATGATGCTGATGACTGTTGTCACTACAATTATTATGTCAAATATAAATTTGCATCTTTACAAAATAATAATATTATGGCCCTAAAACCATGTAATTCAAAGTGTCACAGCTGTGTCCCAAACATTTTGTCAAGATTTATGAAAATATTTAAAAATCAGGCAATATAATGGACAGCTCTCATTCTGACGGACCTCTTAAGTCAGTTTATTTAATGCACCAATTATATGTAAAACATGAGAACATCTGACAATCAGTTTAAAACTGATATCTGTTTTCTGTAAAATTGTCAGTTTAATTTTAACAGTGTTATGTTTGTTACTACTATAATAAATATTTGACATGACAATACACTATTTGTTTGTGTCTGGCTGTCGTGACACATATTGAGTTACAGCAAGGAAAACATATTTTCATTGAAAAAGGAAACAGTGAAATGTAAATGAAATCAGACAATGATCTATGGAAATACATGTAAAACACTATGAAATGTTCACATATAGAAATGCCACATAAATAGTTGCAACATATATTTCAAAATACTACAAACTGGCCTTTCTTAATACATTAAATATATGACATATACCTTATATTCCTGTGAAAAACATGTTTTGCTTTATGTTTACATATATACTTTATATATGCATACATAAAAACTATATATATTCAAATACATTTATACAGGAGACATGTCAACATGTTTACAATAAATGCTTGGTAAAGAAACGTATGTTAGTCCTGCAGTCCGGTTCAGCCCAGTATTGAAGAAAGAGTGTTTTCAGCATTACTTTGCAGTTTGTAAACTGACCGGAGTGTACAGCCGTCACCATATCTCCCAGAAGATCTTAAACACAACACCTCATGAAAGCTGATTTGAATTTGTGTCTCTTTCCCCATATCCTGCTGTCAGAAGACATCACATCAACATCACTGTGACTGTGATATCACTGATGGTTGAGATAATTAACCCTGGAATTAAAATGATCTGATCAAACAGAAGACAACTGCCTCCCCCTCCATTCTGATTTTCCAACACCCACCATTCTTTTGTTTTCCTGCTTAACTTTTCTTTTATAAAAAAGATCATTTTTTTCTCACAGAACAAATTTGATAGAAATGTGTATAATTAAAATCACACACTGACTTTGATATAATGGTTGTTCGAATACACAAAATAATTTTAAAGAGACTAACAGTAAGAACAAGCATGTGGCTTTACACTCATTAAATTATAATGACTAGTGGTTTAGTTTTGGCACATCCAGTCCAGACGTGCCTCTTACTATGGTAACATCGCTGCCTTTTGTGGCTCATTGTTGTAATGTGACATAACAGCCATTAAGACTTCAATAGCAAATATAATTTTACCTTATGGCTATTATGATGCCCATGACAATTTAAACACGTTCCATACGTTTAGGAAATGACACACGGTAACTACCACATTTTTTTCCACAGCTTCTAAAAAACGAATGACCAATTTCCAACTGATCTCATGATCATCAGATGTGATTCAGGCTTTTTGGAGAACCTTTTTTTTTTGGAGAAGCTTTTTTTTTGTATGAAGCAGTGGGCTCCGGTTCTTTCTCTATCTCCAACTCATAATGAAGCTTCTAGAAGAAGGGATTGGCTCTCTTAGCAACATCATCTGTCATTACCCAGTGTGTGGTTTCAGCAGGGAGAACCCAGTTATAGGTCAAGTACCTTCGACCTGCACAAATGGCTCCCCCCATATTGTATCATCAGAGGAGCCGAAGAGGACGCGAGTTGTTTTCGAGAGGCTGCTAAATGTGGTCCTAAGAGCAGGCAGAAACTAATAAACAAGGTCAAGAGTCAGAGCTGTTTTGCCAGATAAGATTTTTGGAAGCAAGATGTCACATTTTGGTCTTTAACCACAGTAACTTTGAACTTTCACTCTCTGGTATGTGCTCTGACTGCATGTCATACACAGAAAAATAATTGTAAAATCTTTATCACCACATAGCTAAAGCTGGTAGATTTGATTTAAGCAAGTGTCGTATGATGTCACAGAATGGAGCCATAAATTACCAGCATTTTAAACATCTGAAGTTTGGTGTTATTTTCACAGTGTTGGAAGCAAAATTCACTTACATTTTACACTGCTACAACAAAATCAACAATCCTTGGAATCTGGTAATTGTGCAGTGTCCAAGTCCTGTGCAAGTCCTAATTTTTACAGGATGTTTGTGTAAAAAATGAGGTTATTCTCAATTTTAATGGTAATTTTATATTGTATGGACACAGGGGTGAAGGTTTGGTTAGTTAGACCGTGCTGTGAGACACTATTATGGGGTCATAAACTCTTTTTGACAGTTTTCAAAACTAGATTTAATGTGGACATAAACTTTGTTTTGAAAGCAACTACAGTATAAACAGCACAAATTTCAAGATGTTTTAGCATATGAATGGAAATGCTAGCAGTAGTTTTCTTCTGGTTTAATACAACAGACCTTGATGGAAACTTGCAGAAGACAACAAGTGTATCAAGTGTAAGTAAAACATCTCAAGACAAGGACTTTTAAGACAAGCAAAACTCTGGAAAATACAGCCGCTCCGCCCATGCAGGCAGAAAACACATGGCATGTCTGCGTCTCCCCCACAACGGAGACTCGACTCAGGCTTCATTTTCTTTCCTTACAGCCCAAGGCCACCACATCCAGATCATATCATTATATATCATATATCATTATATTATATCATATCACACCATGGTCCGGCTATGGCTTCCCGATCTGCCCCCCAGCACCCACATACCCTTCACTTCAATCACCGCCTGTCACCAGCTAATCTCACTTTTTTCGGTGTGTGGAATCGCCATGCCGTGATCTGCTGCCGTATCTCAGCCCTGCACTACTGAATCTATCAACCTTTAAAAGTTAACAAGTTGTCTAGGGAAATGCCATGTGTAGCCGGTCCAAAAAGAAATGTCAGTGTCTAATAAAACAGTGACGCTTGATACACATGTCAATAGTGGCAGAGCCTGTCCAATATGCTCTCTCCCGGGTGCATGGCGGAGAGCAAGAGAATTTCAAACTGCAGCCACCTGAAGTGTCGCTATCCACCAGAAATAGATGTTGTCATGAAATAAATCATCCTATTAAGGAAGCGCATCATTCCTCGTACCAAACTCCTCGTCCCCTCACTGCGGATGGCACCGGCAATCAGACCGGACTTTTTCCCAGCGCTCTCATGTGCGTGCGAATCTCTTTCACAAGTATTCATCAATGAGCATTTCAATTTCCTGAGAAGCTTGATGGCCAATCGGCGGTCCACTGAGGCTGATGGTAATGAGTGTGATGCCTCTGTCTGCCTCGCATTTCCTCGACTCCTGTGCAACAACAATTACCATTTCAATTACATTCATTTGGGCCCCGTAATTGACTAGCATAATTTACAGCTGTGTGTTTGCTGATATGAGAACCTGATTTGTTTTAGTGCAATAATGTGGCAGGTCTCATCTGAAGATCCACAGTGACCACATGTGGGGCATTACTGCAGAATAAGGTAAAAAACGAAATGTATAACGAAGATGCTGTTCAACTCAAATAGTGAACGTGTAACTGGAGATCAGTTTAGTTCTATACCCTGGATGCTTTCATAGGAAATCATTTCTGTTGGGAGGCACCATAACAGCTCAAGAGTTAAAGAGCTCCACATTTCATTTGTTATTGCCATTCAAAGGGTCAAAAAAACCTCCTTCTATGAAATACAAAACAAGTTATTTTTTTATACTGTATACATGTATATACATTCTTGTTATGAAGCTGTTCAGTAACTTTGTGTGAGAAACAGAGTGATATTTAAATCATGCCATGGTTGCATATGTTCAGGTATGCTGTGACAATGCCATTGGTTGCCACGTGCCACATGATCTCAAGCTTGTGGACTACTGTGGGGCTTTTTACTCTTGGTGGTATCTTTTTTTTGGGGTGGGGGGGGAGGTAAGTAAGTCATCATATTAGATATGAACTATTAAGACAAGAGCATTGCTATGCAATCACCATAGAGAAACTATTAATCTTGTTTTACATTCATACTTCCAAGGTTAATTATTGCTGTTTTGAGAAAGTTGTTTTTAATACACATTAAAAAGTAATTACATGTTTAAACTAGTGAATGATGGACCATTATCAGGGTCACAGCGATTAATCAGATGATATTTCTTCACTGTGAGGTGGACACTTTTGAGCTAATAAGCATCTTCTCTTGACTGTGTAACAACTTGTTCATTTCCCCTCATTAATTCAAGTATACAGAAAGCCTAATCAATGGATGGTTTCATTTTAGAAATTTTTGTTGACTTTGAACTCTATTCACATCTAAGCATCAGTCACCACCAACAAGTTACACTTGTCTCGGAAAGAGCTGGAAGCAGGACAATGAAATGAAAGATCTAAAATCTCTGGAGTACTCTGATCTCTGACCTGAAGAAGATTACAGCAGTGCCTTATGCAAAGAGTGCAGCGCTTTTCATAAACATCCATTCTCCAGATTCTCCTGAAGATGTTGCAGGTTGATACTATCAAAGGGGTAAAACTGTGGCTAATCTCCTTAGTATTTTATTTATTCATTTTCAAATTCAAAGATGTTACCAAATTATCAGTGCTTATCAAAGAGGGCCTTGATTTCCCCTGAACTTTCAGTGCAATCTGACATCAGGGAAAGAAAGAAATAAGTTCATCTGTGGGAATTAGCCTGTGCGGTTCAGCTCAAGTAGTTAATTGCTTTGATTGATTTTCTCTCTCTCTCTTCTGTTCTCCTCACTGGCTCCATCTTTGAAGGCCATTTGGGCTAGAGGTTATTTTCATGGAATAGTATGGCTGTTTTCCCCTGTTGTAAGATCATTGTCTTTCTACTGAGACTCAGTTTGAAACTGAATACACAGATATGCTCTTCTAGCCCCATTGTTCTCTTTCCAGATAACTCGGGGTAACACACACACATACGGTGTTCTTTCTGTTGGCTTTCTGGCGCTCCAGCTCAGCTCTCCCTGTTACTGTTTTTGGAAGATGAATATTGATTGGGTGGCTGTTACAGCACAATTCGCTGTCTTTTCTCTGCAGTAGTGTCAGGAGGGACATGAGACTCTGGCCTCTAATAATAGTCCAGTAAGAACACCTCTCTACTCTGGAGACATGGAGCAAGTTTCATTCTGTTCTCTCCTTCACTGGATGATGGGATCCTGCATTGGATCCTCCTCATCTTGGGACAGACATGAGATTTCATGTGACAACAGAGTTCTCAAGCCATCACTGCTGTTTTGCTTTGAGCAGCTGGAGTTTATAGCTCAGGTTTTGAATTTGGAGCAACAATGTTTGTACACTTGAAAATGTAGCCCATGAATGACACTGCATTAGGTAACAAAATATCAAACCAAGTGACAAAAAAATGCTGCCACTCCCTCACCGAAGCTTCCTCTTCTTGGGTATTTTCGCAAATACTGGAGATGCTAGAGTCCATTACATTTAAGTCAATGCAGGCGTTTTAGCAGAGTAATCAAAGGTGTAGTTCATTAGCAACGTTCCACTAATGTAACAGTTCCCAACATATCACAACCAGATTTGTTTTTCTTCATTCTAAACCGTTCTAACAAAATGTTTTGACAGAAATGTTTCCTCGACATAAATGTCACTTTGTGATGTTTTTAGTGTGTACTGAGCCTTTGAAAAGGCACAAAATAATATTTTGATTTATCATCATTTAAAGAGAAGCTTTAAGAGGTATACTGAAGCCTAGATTAATGCAGTTAAACAAATAATGGATGTTTTCTTGCTGTAGTTTGTGTGCATAGAAGTATAAGTCATACAGTCTAGCCCTGATATTTTTGTGCCTTTAATTTCTCTTGTTGTGTGTCATTTCATAAACCCCATCCCAATTGCAGGCAGAATTACCAGAGACCATCAAAACTGTTATATCACACATTCGCTATTGAACGATTTCTCAAGACCCCCTAGATAAGCCATTCAATTTCTGCCTGTGCTGAGAACATTGAGAGAATACATTTATTAACGAAGAACAATTTTGTCATTTTCATTAGAAGAAAAAACCATCCACACTTTTAAAATGTTCATTTACATAAGCATATAAGGAGCTTATGTTTTTGGCCACTAAAGTCTTAATGCAATGCAAACAATCTTTCCCTGTTATTTGCATTTTCATTGAAATATGTAAATGTTTTATGCATTAAAAGTATCCACCTTCACATTAAGAGTTCAAATTATATCAAAACACTTTCACATTATTATTTCTTTTCTGAATGGTACATCTTCCACTTCCTTAAGAAGTCAAGCTCTTTTGCTCTTTGAAGCATATTTTAGGTTTTCTGCATCTTTCAGCTCAAGTTAATGTAATTGGGGAGTTTTGCAAACGCTTTAAAGATTCTTTGTTAAAAATCCAACATGAATCAAATCTAAAGCAAGTGACACATAATAAACAACTTGGTAAATATAGTATACGTAGTTTTTTCTTGGAAGTGTCACTTAGCAGCAAAGTGATGATTGTAAGATTTGAACAGTTTTCTTCTTTTTAAGAACCGAATTTGAAGCCAGACCTGCTTTACACGCCAGTCAAAGTCTTCCAGTTAACGTGTGTTTTTCCTCTTCATTACGGCCATATCTCTCACGCTATGAAGCAAACTCAATTATCCAGACACTCTAATGAATCTACAAATTGCACTTCTTTTGCCTCTTTAATTTTTTATGCAACATTATATCTGGAGTTTAACTGCAAAGTACCATTTTATTGAATATATCATACAGAACTATATTTAAATCTGAAGTGGACGCTCATGAAACAGATAGTAGATTATATTTAATTGACGAATTACACAGCCATGATTAGTTTCACCCTAGATTTGTCTTTGTAATGTGATTCCTGGCTATTTTCAGCCAGTATTATAGTTATGAACCTTTAATTATTCATGATTTATAAAGTTAAAAGTCGAAGCCCCGGGCAAAGGTATATAGTCATTTTGCCTGAACTCTGTGAAAGTTTGATGTTTCACACCCAGTTTTATTGTGTTAGTTATTAAACATGTAGTTATTAAATATGTGCATTTATCAGTTTACATGTTCTTATCTTGAATAGGGTTAAATAAATTACTTAATTTGTTCCTGCCTCATGTTACAGTGTAACTAAAGAACTGTAAAGAACAAAATATATGTACAGTAATTGAATTAGTGCTTGTAATAAAAACGTATTACTTATTATGTTTATTAAGAACAGAACAAATTTCTCATCTGCCGTAACTCTAAAATCTCATTCGCGATTACGGTCAGACTTCTGAATGTTGCATTGGGGTTTCTGTAGACAAGACACTGTAGGCAAGACACTATTGCTTCTTTAGCTGTATGTGGTCACCAGAACAAGATTAGCCAGTTCTGGTCTGCCCCAGACCATCTAGATGAGAAACAGAATTAACAAAAAGGAGTGTGAAGGAAATATTGGCAGGGTAAGGAGACAGACTCCCTGTGCAGCTGCAGGTGAGCATATTTATAAAGCCATTTCAGAGCATATTCAGCCAACCTGCGGCCCTAGTAGGGTAATGTGCAGTCCTGCCTATTTTACATGCACACACACACACACACAAAATAGACTCTTTGACCCATTCTGTCAAAATCATATATTCTTAATGAATTCTTGCTTTCCAGTGAAACTATTTTAGCATATAAATCAATTTAGCTAAGAACAAAATATATCCACAAAAACATTAACATTAACATAAATTGTAAGACATCATACAAATACTGTTATATATTGAAAAATAATAGGTTTTAGATAAGTTAAAGATCTGACACCACTGAACTAGCCCTAATGTAAATAAAGGCAGGAATTACAAGCACTGGAGTTTTGATTATTTTGTTTTTCTCTTCAATAATCAGTTTTTAAGAAGCTCCAGCACAATTTTACAATGAAATGTGTATGTTCAATCATTCAGACTGTCAGGCATAAAGACAATGAAGGAGAAGAAACTAAACCCATATTGACTTGGCTTGCAAGACAGCTACACAAAATCAATTATTTCACTCGATGCTGGTGCCGAACAAGCCCACTTGGACCATGTGATACACACAATTCACCAGTGGACCAAAAGAAGGAATGACCCACATCTTATGACATTATGCAGGTGCAAACACACACAGTAAAATAAATGATTAAGACATTGTCTTCATGTTTCAGAAAGCACATGGGCCCTGATCCAAAAACAGCCAAACTCTCTTGAAGACTCACTGCTGACAACAGCATCCCCACACAGAGGTAGTGCTCTGCTGCCTCTCTGCTCTCTAGTTAGTGAATGTGTAGAACACTCCATCCATCTTAAAGAAACAGTGTGCCCAAAAACCTTTGTCCACATTTACTCAGCCCATATCTTTACAACACTATTTCCTCTCTCCCATGAATCACAAAAGCAGAAAACAGGCAAAGTGCAAAAAAACTAGATGGTCATTTATACTTTATAGATTATTTATAGAAACTATTTCTAGAGTATAAAACAAAACATGTTGGCCTTATATGTGGTTATATGACACTTTGCGTGGAACGTACCACAGATATAAGCTTTATTCACTGATAGTTTTCTTCTCAGTAATAAACTAGCTGTTGAATTGCTTTAGAAAGTTTATAATATAGTAAATAAATAAAGTAAACGGATGATGGCAACTATTTAATTTTTCTTGAGATATTGTTTAGTGTTATATTTTTATTAGTGTTAATATTTTTACTCCTTTTACAATGCCTTTTCCTGTAATGTCAAAGATGCTCGACCTCAGTATCATAAGTCAATTATGTCACTTTGAATTACAGCGTAAAATTACTCGGGTGAGTCTCTTTAGGACAGAACAAATTTTGTTTTATTAAACGATAACTATGCAAGAACACTTACAACATTTACACATCATATTTTATTATTTCAGCACAAAGCTTATTTTACGTTAATATATTATTATGTTTCACATTTGAGTGGAATTGGACTCATTAGCCAGTTTGTTTTATAATCTCCTGATAAAACCATACCTCCGACAACTATTAATATTTCACCTGTTATATCTTCTATTATAAGCAGTGAGAAAATGAGGACAGTTCATTTGTTCATATAAAATGACTGTTTTAAATACATGTTCTGAGCACCATCGGAAATGAATTAAAAGGGCAAATCTGTTTTGGCACCTTGATGTGGTGCTAAATGTCACTTTTTACCCTGTAAAACCGGCCTTCACAAAATTTGTACTTCTGTTAATTTAGGCTATAATTCTCACAACTGTGTGTGTGCTGTGAGTGTGTGTGTGAGGGCTCAAAGCTTCTTACTGAACCCAGTGCAGTATATACTGTATCCTGCTTACTACTTAACAAATAGTAATATGCTATATTGTTGTCACATGACCTCATGCTTTTGCATGTGAAGGGGGGAAAGTTATTGGGGACACAGTGTCTGTAGTAGGAACACAGACATTCAAAGTAAAAAAAGTTTTATTAACGTAAAAACAACTTTAATATGACTGAATTAACCTGGACAATAAACAAACATCATTTTGAACTACATGTTAGCACTTTCTGCAGCCACAATAAACATATTGAAGTTGCACATTTTCTATTTCCTTTTGAATTGATATGATTCACTTTTAGCTTTAAAAAGTATTTTCTAGCTGTCCTCTAATTGATTATGGCATCCTGGCTGTGGGTTTCTGCTCAGTTCAGTTGCTGATTTGAGGAGATTTTTGTTGTATCATGCCCAGTGGTGAAGGTACCTGCCGGCCGGCTCTAGCAGACACCAGCAGTAATGTCTGAGTTCTGTGTCTTTGCAGATAACTGTGGAAGGTCACAGCTCATGCTGAAGTCATGATTTACAACACAGCTCTGGACTGAAGCACATACTGAAGATATTTTATTGTGCTCTGCATGGAGGGACGGCTTTTCAGAAATATTTACTGTAGCAGCTGAGAGCAGCTCTACAGTAGTGATATGTGATATGATATGATGTTCTTTATTTCTTATTTTGATCTCAATTATAAAGCAGCTTTCAACTCATGTCTGTGTAAATCAAAATGTAAAGTGTCAGGACGCATCACTTTGCATTTGTTTTCAGTGTTGCTGAATGACAATATTTCTCACGCAAGATCCAGATTTTACACTTACTTAAAAGTAAGTGTTCAGTTAGACTGAAATCCAGCCACATCTGTCCACTCACACGTTCTGAAAACTTCAACAGCACTTCACGTGGCGGTGAATATGTGAAATATTTCCTATACAGAATAGTGACACAGTATGCGATGAGCACATAAGAACTAAATAAGATGGAAACACTTCACAATAACGTTTCATTAATTTACGTTAGTTAATGCATCAGCTGTGAGTGAACTAACAATGAACATCAATGAGTATCTTTCATGTTTGATAGAAAATGAAAGTAAATCAGGGTTGGAACAGGGTTGACACTGATGACAAAATTCATTCTGTGTGTGTGATCCATTCCTTTAAGTGTGGGTGATTCATTCAGTGTTTGCCCAGTAATATCTCTGCAATATCTCTCCAAAATCATTTCACTATGGGCTCTCCACTGCCTTTTCTCCTTCATCTTCCTAAAGGTTGCTTTGATCTTTATCTCTCCCTCAAAAACATTTCTGTTTAGCTTTTCGGCCTCCTCTGTCATCGATCTCATAGTCTCCAACAGAACAACTTGACCAATCGATTCCTGTATGAAGGGAAACACAACTAATGGGACAAACAGTCTTTAAAACTCACCCGGAACTCTCTGCATCCCATCTGCCTGTGTAGACATCTCAGTGTCACCCACTTCCATCCTCTGGAGATTACCATGAGACATCTGAGCATTAACGAGAAGGACAGCTTAGTTTGCAAAAGTCTTAATGAGCATCATGAAACATCAAGATCTCTCTGCTCCAACCTCAGTCCCGTTAATGATGCGAGACATCCCCAGCGCTGTATCCTTTCAGAAAGTGTGTGTTGCTAATTTACCCCTTAATTTTATGTACTTTTTGTATGTGTTTGGTTTGTTAACTCACATTTAACAATGTCTCCACCTGAAAATCACCCATAGTAGGATGGACCATGTTGATCTTTATAATGTTCAAGACATAAACTCCCTGTCTGATGATGTTTGCTAACCAAGCAGAAAAATGAACAAGCACAGAGACAGTTCAAGTGTTCAACAATAACCTTGGGAACCTGCACAAGAGAACCAGACCAAAAGTAGAAAACAAACATTAGTGCACTGATTAATTTAGCCTACATTTACATATAATACCTGACACAAGCTGTCTTGACAAACCCTTGCAGTCACAAATGTTGGGGACTGTAGCTGTGCTTGGCAAGCTGTTACTTCTCCTGCACCATATGGCATTTGACAGTGTTTTCTCTGCTTATTAGTACTTTACACATAAGCCAGGGCAACAGAGCAAATGTCAAAGCATTCCTCCATCAGTAATACTGCGAGCAAACTCCAACAAACTCACATCTATAATTTTACAAAGAGAATAAAAACCAGGCTGTGATCAGACATTTCATGTGTACAAGACAATCTAAAGAACCAAATTCTGTAAGAGTAAACATCACAATTACTGCGCAAGAGTCTCAGTTCAATCTTGTTACCAGTGGGGACAAAGAGGGGTGACCAAAAAAAATATTCACAACACCCAAACAATCAAAAGATGCAGGAAGAACATAACAGCCTACTCACCTTTTTATAGTTAGCTAAAATGCAACATATCCATTAAAACATATCATTTAATAATTATTGTCATCAAACAATTTTAATAATTATAATTATCATCAAATGGTTTTATTTAAAAATGTTGCAGAATTAAAATATTAGTTTTAAAATTCACAATAATGTTTACATTTCTTTTAATAATTTATTTTAATAATGTTTACATTTCTTACCCAGTTTCATTGGATTATGATCTGCGTGAGGTACAAAGTTCTGTCTCCATTTACTTTCATCTTGACAGATTTAAACAATTATTCATTGTGATATTGTGAGAAGTCCTTTGTCAGGCATTGATTTGACTTATTTATATCGGTAATGTAATATAATTTAGATGAAATGCACATTTAGCATATAACACAAATGTTTTACACTGTAACTGTAAATGTTTGACTCTCCCTCAGTTTAAAGAAATAAAACACAAATTCAATTACAATGAAAGAAAACCAGACCAGAGATCAGAAAATTTAAAAGCAGAAATGCCAGGCTTGTGTTTTTGTTATAGCACTTAATAAATTATAAAAAAATCTGACTTGTCAAAAACATGCTATTTAGGTTAAATTATTATCTAGCTAGGCATATCAGACATGATTCAAGTAAACATGTGAAGTTTGCTTCTGTCTGGTTAATCCAGAGTTACCGGGATTACCAGCTTTACATTCTGTCTAGCTTTGTATTTCCATGTATGCATTAGTTTAGTAAATAAAATACAACTTCTGTAAGAAGGGGACGAAACAGTCACATATTCTGCCGACAGACAGAAAGACACTCGCTGATCCTAATAAACGACGCCTCTGACTTATATTACTGCATGTTTGATTGCAGCATTTCCAGCATGTCAGTGCAAGAAGCCAGATGTTCCCAACGCCATGAATGTCCTTCAGTCCCGTTCTTCTTTCTAAATGGAATCAGTTTGGAATAAGAACCAGTTCTGAACTCTCGCCTGGTTTAGCTTCATCTTTTAATAATTTTCAATAGAAAATACAATAGAAAGAACAAGACCATTTAAAACCTATTTCTCAAGCACAGACAAAAGTTTTAATACCTCACCTAACAGACTAATCCTTTTTAACAAAGCAAAGCCCTCAGGTTAACCATGCTGTCATCATGTGAGTGACTTTGTCATTTGTCCCCTAACACTTTTGCAAGGTTGTATAGATGCAGTCGGGTGCTTGGGACCAGACCCAGGGATGTCTGAGCCCTCTTCCCCTGCTAAGGAGGCTGACATCAGGGTCAGTGATAATGGCTGTGGCCAGATGGTCCCTGTCCACTGGGGAGAAAGGACGGAGACAGCACGCTTACACTCCTGCTATAGAGGCTGCATATTTCTCTGCTATTTAATACTTATTACACGCATCATTTATCTTAATTATTTCCCTATGAAAGTCTGATGTGGTACACAAAACAAGGGACACAGGAGTGAGTAAACGTTGCCCTTGTTTGCAGATGAGGAGGTTTAAGGTTAAGAGGGATGATAATGAGAGAAAGTTGATACCATGGCACCCTATCATGGAAAACACATGCTGTTATGAAATAGACGAGTTGCCATAAACTTTAGACATAATGTAACATTCTCTCACCTTACTAAAACTGAGATGCAAAGCTGGTCATTAAGTCACTGTCATGGATAATCTTCAGCATTTTTTAATGCAATTGGAATACAAAGTTATGAGATGAATGCTTGGCTAAAGAGATGTGTGTCTTAATTTGAAGTATGAGAGAGTCCAGAATGTGTCAGGAATTCCAGAGGTTACGAGCCAAATGAAACAATGCTCTACCTCCTTTAGTGGAAGGACTTAGAAGTCCAGAGTTTTGTGATCTTAAAAAGCCATTGGCATGTATTGTGATAGAAGATCAGTTAAATATACAGGAGTTAACCCGTTTAAGACTTATGTAAGTAGCAATTTCTTGTATGTAATATGGAACTTGACAGATCCAGTGCAGAGGTGATAAAATTGTTATATGATCGTATTTCCTGGATCTGGTAAGAGCTGCTGCATTTTGCACTAACCGTAGCTTGTTTATTGAGGAGAACAATCACCTAGCAGAACATTACAACAGTCCAGTCTGGACTAGATTTTCTGCTTCAGGAACAGATAATATGTTCCACAGCTTAACAATGTTTCTGCTGGAAGTGACATATTTGCAAAGTGACAAACTGCTGTCTAATATAAGCCCAAGTCTTTGATTGTATTGACGGCGGTGATATCCTTCTAGTTAAAAATTGTATTCTAAAAGCTTCTATTTACACATTTTTCAATAAATAGGATCTCTGTTTCATTTGAATTTAAGAGGAAAAAATTACTGGTCAACCAATACTTCATATCTTTAACACACTCTGTCAGTCTGTACAAGTTTAAAATATCACCTGGTCAAGAGATATACAGTAAAATTATCATCATCATAACCTAAAAATTAAAACCCTCACAACATTTTGTTATTATTTACTTTTACTAAGAGTGAACATTCTTAACAGAAGCCTAACAATGACTTGATGAATCTTGGTATGTAGAATGGTGGTCTTTTGTGCAATCCTAGCCAATCAATAATTATGAGCACAAGAAAATACATACACAGTAATTCAAAACACCCTCGATCAAATCTGCCTTTTGAAAGAGAAATCTAAATAATGCACATTTACGTAAAGCAATTTAAAACAGACCAACGGGCGCTTTCCTTCAGAAGAAACGCTCTTTTAAGTGCATTCTGGTGACGTGCGGGTTCCTAATGCAGCTTAATGCTGTAATTGATAATAAGATGCTCTTTCAGCTGGAAGGCGAGCGGGGAGATGGCACCGCACATCATATGTCACAGTGACTGTTTCACCCTTCTGCCTGCCATTTGCTACTGTGGCTGAAGGATAATTGCCAAGCGCTGCTGCAGTGTCGTGCCAAATCTGGGTCTGGACAGAGACAGAGGACTAAAACCATGACACACCTGCAAGAAAAGGAGAAAACAAAACAGAGCCGGACACTAATTTGATGCACACTTGTACAAGTCAATACACATAATTCATCATTATTGTTGTCAAATAAATGCATTTAGAAAATACATTTATTCATTTATCAGATTTTGGTTCAGCTGAAAATGTTGTTCCTTCATCCAGGCTGACGTATCTAACATGTGAAAGCAGAGACTGTTTTAGTTTTAGTTTCTGATGATTTTACTGCTTCAGTTTCTGTAGTGTTGTGCAGTAGCTTCTAATCTGAAAACTGGAACTGTATTTATGTATATAAATACATACATAGCATAATATACTTTTAAATATATTTTACGGTCAGAAGCGTTTCAAATAAAACACGCTTTGTTATATTGACTTAATTTGTGATCAATTTATAGGTAGTTCTCAATGTCCTAAATTTTGCTTACCATCCAGTTCCTCAATGACATCACCCTCCAGGAAGTGACATCATTTAAAAACAATAGCACAAACATAAGTATTAGACTTAATTCAGTGACTATTTGTTGGTTTATCTCACACTAAACATTACATCCTGCTTGTTACAGTTAGTATGATAACTTTCAAAATTAAAATTCATGTTTCAAAAGATTAAAACTTCACACTGACACCCTTATGTAAACATATTTAGTGCATTTTTGTCGGTTCGGTTCGGTTGTACGGCGCAACCTTTGAGCACCAGGTGAAATGAAAAATCCTCCTCCTTCATATATGAAAAAAACCCTGATGATGCACAAAGAGCTTCTACAGCTCAACAGTACAACATGAAGATAAAACATGGATGTTAAAATGACCTCAGGTTGATGCAGGATTACTCACTGGTTTGACTGAACTGTAGGAGGTTTTAAAGAGAGCCTACAGGAGCTGGTGAAGTCCAGTGCCACCAACAGCACAGAACCTGGTCTCCAGTATAGGTGTCGTGAGGGGCCAGAAGAAGTTAAAGTATAAATAGGGTTTCTGCTGAAGAGCTTGACAGGCAGTGTCACACAGCGGCACAAATTACTTCTAAAGTTTGTGTCTGTGTGTCAGACAGCGTCAGAGAAACAGTCCCACAGCTATTACATCAGGCATCATGGCAATATAAAATGTTCATTTTTATTTTAACATTTAGCTATTTTATTTAAACTTTGAAATAGTATAGGTTGCTGTCATCTAACCAGAAATGTTGGGATAAAACATTTGTATATACACAATTGTGAGTGTTTGAATAATTTTATTTTCACAAATTTAATTGAATTAAATCTAATTTTAAATGACGTATCTTGTTAGTTACTTTGTTAGGTATGTTTGCTAGGAAAATAAACATTCATAAATATATAGCATAGTTTACTAAAGTCCATAATACAGTATTATCATTTCTTCAGTAACCCTAGTAAAACTGACACAAACACGTGTGTCCCATTGCAAGACGTTGTTTCATTTTATTTAATTTTGTGGACAAAATCAATATTAAGCAATTTCTTACCTAAAGTGAAGCAGGCTACAGTTGTATGAGGCTCAGAGCCACAGGGCATCGCTGTCCTTGAGGTTTCTGGGGTAGAATCAAATAAATAAATTCAGTGATTGAATCTGAAATTAATTTGGTTGTCAGTCCATCGAGACCATCACGAGAGGAACAAATCTTTGTGAATATTAATTAGCAATAATTTTACAATACCCCTGGGTGGCAGAAAACTGTATAGCTCACAATAACACACATTAAAAACTTGATTTGGATAAGTGCACATTTTTAAACCCGGTTTGATAGAGGGAAAGGCTACAGTCAAATGTTTTTTAGGTCACTGAACAGTCATTTATGGATTAGCCATATCTACATAGTTGGCTTTCACAAGTAATCTAGATTAGCAAGACCATCTGTTAAACATCCTTTTGGTCCATTTACAGAAGTTTTTAAAGGAAGTCACATTGAACAGGAGCAGAAAGTAGACTTTCTTCACTTTTACAATTTCTCCTGCAGATATGCTGGTGAGTGCTAACCTACTTTTGTAAGAAGTTGGAAGAAGTTTTTTGGTACAAAAGTGGCATTAACTAAAACACATAAATGACAGCTGTTTTACAAAGCATTTACTTGTTCCATCAAAAACATTAAAGATGACAACAAGGTATAATTATTTCTAATGATATAATCTATCCCAGTTTAGTATGCACAAGTTTAGCCATTCGTGGGTTGATTTCCTCCAAACGTGTGACAACTGTGGCAAATTACATATTTCTCCGTTTGTCACAGCAGACTAATATACAACACTTGGCTCAACCAATAGCATGAGGGACCACCTGTTTGTGCAACCAATGGAGGGCAGGTGTGGTGTTTGAAAAACAGTCACTATTTCTGTCTTTCTGTCTGGTGCTAAAAGAGATCCTTGCAGGTTTAATATCTTAGTGACCACCAGCATAAATGTATGAGATATGGTCACAAGGGCAACATAGTTCTCATTAATGTTGACATTATTGGTGCATAATACTTGCATAATATCCAACTAACAACAAGATAAAATGCAACGGTCAAAAATGACATGTTCAAAAGATGGGCATGCAAACTTACAAATGAGCATCTAATTTCCAGTCTGTACAACCATGTACCTCACACACTTTTCACTGCTGAGTGACCTAACATCATCTTTCCTGTTTGTCTGCATGCCTCTCCTGCAGTCTGATGCTTGGCACAACGCTCGCTTCATTGTTTTATCTATCAGCTGCTAGTTTATCACACAGACATGTTTAGAAGTTTAACACGGCTTCTGCATGAGAGATGCACTGTGATTATTTCACCATGTACTCAACATAATTAGGTCTTTGCATCATAACTCAGCATTCTGAGATGTTTCATCCCAGCTCTACGAGACAAAAAATGACTCCTCAAAATAAATTGAGGTTGTTTCGGTATATAGCAGGGAGAGATCTGGGACACTTTCATTTGTCTTGGTTATGACAATACAGCCATGGTTTCAAGTCAAGCAAAGTTGCCCTAATGAGAGAAAGAAGCAGGTGAGGGTACGAGAGACAACTGCGTTTTGAACAAGGCTGAGGTCAGTGAAGCAAAGCAAATGGTGCTGGGTCAGGCTCAGGATGTCATACTTTTTATGGTGGATCAGAGTGAGGTTAGGCTCCAAGCCGTTTCATACTCAGTGCAGCTTTTGAAATGTGATGCACCGCGTCTTTCACAGGTTTTCAGAACTATGCTTCAGGGTTGCTTCAGAGAATTGCATTGCTGCCTCTGGAAACTAAGATGCATTTCTGATTCTCTTGAGAATGCTTGAGAAGGTTTCTGACTCACAAATGAGATTCCCTGACAGTCCTTCTTCATTACCCGCACTAACATCCTGGTAGGAGCTCAATATTATCGAAAAAGCCTGTCTCACCTCACCTCAGTTATGTCTGATTGTAAGTGCTGAAATCATTGACGTTGGCGCTTTCCAGGAAATTATTCATTGCATCTCTCTCTAGTTGATTGAGGGCCAAACAAAGCAGCAGAACACTCTAGCTTCCTGATTCGCAATAATTTGGCACGCTTTCTCCTGGTTATGTCATGCAGGCGCAAAATACGTTCATGCCCCATTGTGGAAGATTCTGATCTGGTACAATTACTGCATGCTCCCCTCCTGCCGCATGCTGTACACTTCATATGAAAACTAAATGACAGCATGCACCGTCCCAGCAAAGGCCAGCAGTCATTAAACGCTCACCAGTCTCCGCTGGTTCTTTATCCAGAGACCGAAGGCATGCCTGTGACCCGGTCATTAATTGCCAAATCATAAATACTAGGTGGTCTTCTACGGCTAACAGAGTTCTGAGTACTGTAAAATGTGACCATCGCCGTTTCTCTTAATAAAATTACTTCTGCCCGCTGCTTAATGGCTATTAGATATGCTACTATATGTTGAATATTGCTTTTCATTGTGAGGAGATGGGAGTGTCACTCTTCTTTGCACTGTATATTTCCTTCCCTGCAGGATTCCTACAATCTCATCACTACGAGACCTGCATGTCCAGAGCGTGGGGCTCAATCAATTCAGCTGCCCTATTCCCATCACACGAAGCAATTGGCATCTCTCTCCACACAGCAGCCAGACTCTTCTGGCCTACAGCTGGGGCCCAGGCCTCACAGTCATGCACAGTGGGACAGCGAGTGGAGTTATTAAACGGTCCCCCAAGGAGTGGGGAACGAGAGCCACACGGCCCCTCTGAGAAATCATTAGCTGAACTCAAAGCATGTTTAAAGCCTCACTGCTGTGGACCAGCACGAGGAGGATTCAGAACAGCTGCAGTCAAAGCCTGTGACTTGCAATGACCGCTGCTAAGCGTTTGCTATAATAGGGCTCGGGTTGGCCTCTGTTCAGGTAACAGCTGGAAATAAAAGGGTCATATCATGAGAAATCACA
This sequence comes from Chromobotia macracanthus, assembly GCA_036877525.1. Taxonomy (NCBI): domain Eukaryota; kingdom Metazoa; phylum Chordata; class Actinopteri; order Cypriniformes; family Botiidae; genus Chromobotia; species Chromobotia macracanthus. Next base: position 2,176,609 of record JAZGTH010000095.1, read on the forward strand.
TTTTCTTTGATCTTTGAAAATGAAAGATTTCATATAAAAAATGTAACTTAACTGTTAAAAATGAAAAACGTTATTAATAGTTAAAAACAAATTATGACTGGTTATGGCACAAAAATACTAAATACTTCACTAACACTAAGTAGATGACAGGGAATAAATAATATAATACCAAAATGTAATACAGAAATGATATTTCATAAAGCATGATTGTTATGAGACAGTCAGCCCAACTCAAAGTCACTCTGTGATGTAAGCATGAAACAGGAATACATTTGTACAAAAATGGACAGATTCTTCTCTCCACATAAGAACCAGTGGAGTAAAACAAATTAAACCTTACTTAATGGCCAGTTAAAAAAGGGTGGTTGTGTATTTTCATGTTTTGCTTGGATGTGTGTTGAATTTTCTGTGTTAACATTCAGTTTCTCACACACAGTGCTCGGATCACAGGTGAGAGTCCACAGCTCATTTAATTAGCAGATTTTTTTTGTGAAATGTGAGTTTACTGTTGAAGAGACTTTCCAGGGCAGGCAAGTTTCATATCCAATTATCTACATGTGGACCCATCTGTGGGACAAAATGTCTTGGTGTGGGAGGGCTCTTATTATTTCATTAGAGGAATCTATGTCAATATAAATGGAGCTGAACTCAAAATTAGTGTGCAAGCCTTCTGAGAATTCAGTACTGCAGTAATTAGAACAGATTTCATCATGTCCTCTTCTTCTTCCCACCTCTGCAAAAGTTTTGACCTTGGACTAATAAAAGCTTTGCATTTAAGATTCTGTAAGAGAGCGTCTCCACACTCCAAAACTTTGGCAACTTTGTCTTTCTTATGGACAAGCAGGCAGTGTGAATTACCACAAAATTACTCTATTTCGGTTGCATTTCATTTAATGTGAAGAGAGTAAAAGACTTTAGTTACTGTTATTTGGTGGAATGATTAAAGGTTGGGATTCACAGACAGAGCATTCAGGTGACATCCTGATTATGCCTTTTCCAGCTGCTTTTGTAGGAGTCAGGAATAAGCTCTAGGTGGGGGGTACCAGGGGGCCCCTCCTGTGTTCATCTCTCTGCCCACAGGAGGCCTGCAGACTCGGGCCTACAATCCTGTCCTTGGTTGTCAGTGCGGATGGCTCTCAGATCCCAGTTGAACTGATGCGGATAATGAAAACTTCACAATGTCACAGGGGAATGGGAAACTTTGTGCTGTCAGGACTGTTTGTTTTGATTTACAGCAATTGAGGAGTGGGCCAAACTTCAGCAGCGTTATTGCCACTGTCTAAAGGGAAGCAAATCACCATGGCGACTACATTACATACCCTGACAGTTGTACAGAAACCTGCTGCTTTTTCTTTCATTTAGTAACATTTGCCTGTTGTAACTCTTCAAAATTAAACTTCTTTTTTTCAACACTGAATCTAATAACACACTTATTTTACTATTCAGAATGTGTAGCGGTCAATCTCAGACAAGAATTTCAATTTTGTACATTCATTTACATTTACATGAAATTTCATGATAAAGTATAGAGATAGAGATTGGGGACATGCGACAAATGAAATTATGTTATAAGTAGTTTTTTATTAATGGTTTTAATTATACATTTTAAATTTGCAGCAAGCTTAATGTGCAGGACACTTTGCTTAATATTAAAGGGATAGTTCACCCAAAAATGAAAACTTTGTCATTAATTACTCCCCCTCATGTGGTTCCACACCTGTAAGACCTTTGTTCATCTTTAAACACAAATGAAGATATTTTTCATGAAATTTGAGAGCTTTTCTTTTCTTCCGTGTTAGTCTTCCGGTCACTAGAGCACCAATACACATGCAATTTGTTATGAATACTTTGTTATTAAAAAGCGCTTGAAATCTTGCAGTGTGCTCCTAAAAATCCTTCTTTACATGTTGTGGGAGGAGGTAAAAAAGAAATTTCTTCATATTGCATCATAAACAGGCAAACAATGTTGCCATGTTCCGGGTGAACATATACTGATTTGTGTCATGCCATTTTTATATTGACAGAAATTTAAAGGGACAAAACAAGATCATCCGAGTCATGATTTAAAAAAGTTTTGGAGTTGGTGAGCTGTGGGCGTCTAAAGCGGGAACGTTGAAGGATGTTTGTGATGACAGCGAAAAGTAATTTTGGTTGGAGACCAAAGTGACAGGAAGGGCAGCATGACTTTGCTTACACTTCTACACCTGTGAGACGGGGCGAGGTAGAGCACAGGTATTATCAAATCCCCCTCGCCAGTTCTTCACCAAACCTCGCATCACTTCATCTCTGTGGGCGGAGGTGCTGCGTCACATCAAGGACATGCTGCAGATGACATGGCAACAAGCAGCTAATTTATATCCTTCTCCTGGACAAACATGAACACAGCTGCAGTCAAGTCACCCAGGAGTCGTAATAAATATGCAAACACAGATTTCCAAGAGCAAGGGGTCTGTCGGTTTGCCATCTTTTTCATCTCATTTTACCTCTGTGGTTTGTCCTCTGCTGACTTTCTGATTTGCAGGTGGCCATCAAAACTGGCAGACAGACTGGGAGCTTAATGTTGGCTGTGTGCTGGAAAGAGCGAGAATGCGGTGCTCTGCTCTGTAGATAAACAGAAAAAATCGCCTTCATTACGGTCCACATTCATTAATATTTCAGGGGTGTGCTACAGTTGTAGGTTTGTAAAAATCTAAATAACAAAAGAAAACAGGAGTGCATTGAAGCATTTTTAATGGAGTATTTGTGGAAGACTCTCCATACAAATAACTTTTGGATAATTTTTGTCCACAGATATCCAATAAAAAAGTAGGCAAATCTGCAAAAATGTGTGAATTAGAAAATGCTGCAAAAAAAATATACACATTGAACGAACAGCAACATCAATAACATTACTGTAAATGGCCATCTATAGGCACACATGCAGACAGACATTGGTTAGTTTATCTGAATCCCTGTGGCCATTATCCAGCTCCACTATCATGCTCCAGGGTGGATGCCCAGGGTTCCCCTGAAGTCATGAGGCAAAAGTCAATTCGACACACTGGGGGAGATAATGAATTTATTTGCAGTTTAATTCTAAATGGTGACGAGAATTGAGGGCAGCAGTTACATTCTGTGGCTGGCAGAATGCTGAGAGAATAGTAATGACTGAACTGTCATGAGAATATATCGTTCAGAGAAGAATGATTGAGCTGAAAGTATAATTATATGGTGTAAATTAGATCTGGGAGTGTCAGAGTGGACTTTTTCAATTCAAATCCCCTTTTGCTGATAAGTGTATGTATTTACAGAGACTTTAAGTGCATTACAGGGTTGGGGTTTAGTAGACTGTGCTGTGACATCACATAACACACAGTCAGTTTTATATATTCATATCCTGTCCTAATTGGGCTTAACACTTAATTATTTTGCAGGATAAAACACATTGTTCTGTATAAGCAATAATTACGTTAATAAGTCTGAAAGCTTAAACAGAACAAGGTGTACAGGTTCACAATACTGAACATGTTGTGAAAGATTACAAACATTCTTCCACAAACTGATTCTTCCACACCGTCAACAAAAGAAGTGGTTTGATATTTGGTGGGGACAAAAACAGCCATGTCTGAGAGTGGTGTGGACATATCTTCACCAGCGCTCCTGTTAAATAATGTCTGTGTTAATTACGTGATCAGATCTTTTGTTGCTGTGCTCCTTACACCCAAAAGAAAAGTTCAGATCTCTAAACAGAGTGACTGCTGATATTCAGCCATGATCCGTCTTTCATAATGACACCCCACTGCTTGTAAACTCTGAGACTGAGAGCTCAGCGTGAGATGGGACTGTGAAAGCAGAACATGATGGGAAAAATGAAGTAGATTAATCAAAAAGGGGGAACGCATTAAGAGCGAAGAAACCATAAGCTCTTTAACTCCTCTGCTTTGCATATAAATGAGAGATTACGGAGTGACAATATCTTATCAGCCGGTTGGAATACATATGCCTAATTACAATATATTCAGAGAAAGTATGCAAGTGTAATTTCCACACAGAAGATTAGGTGCACAGAGAAGGTCAGACCACACAGATCAACCTGCTCTCATGCTCAGGAAAAATGAGGCTCTGCCAATTTTGCCATTTACTTCCATTGTAAGCGCCTTACTGTAACCACATTTTTATAAAAAGGGGGTGAATCTAAATCAATGTTGTGGTAATTAATTCTATGCCACAAACACTACCAAACTGAGCTTCACATGTATTGTATCTGGAACACATATTTGAAATCAGATTCAGTCAGGTTGAATCTGATTCAGTCACCTGCCTGTGGAGTTCAGCTCCAACCCTGATCAAAGTTACCTGCCTGTAACTTTCTACTAATCCTGATGACGCTGATGAGCTTGTTCAGGGGATTTTGGAGCTAACCTTAAAAGGACAGTGAACCTCCAGGTTCCTGTGTTTTACACTATTTAAAACACAGGTTTGGCCACATTAGTTAATGCTTCTTCAGTTGTTAAGCTGTAATGGAAACCTGAATCTAAATAACATTTTCTTCATGATTCCAGTCCTCTGCAGGGTGGATATGCACAGCATGCAGTCCATCACACAGCTCCGCACACACTGATAGTTTTAAAGGGATTGTAGCTGCTTGTGCTCCAGTGTGACAGAACGCTGTCACTCAGTATAGAGGTCATCCAGGGTGATGAGCTTCCAGCTCTGCTTTTATTTTGCCCCATTTCACCTGAGGCCAAAGCTGAAGGAAAGAGCAGTCATTATAATTTAATATAAACATGATGCTATTTGATATCACACTTATTAAAAATAAACTGTTAGTTATGTCAGGGATAACTGAAATATTATAACGTGCAATACTAATTTAAACTTAACTTTGGTACAGTATTTCTAATGTAGTTTTTCAGTACTGCAATTTTAATTTACAATTCGTTATACAATGTTAGTGTCATATGAATGTTTGCAAATACTGTGAAGTTTCTAAAAAACGTTCAGTAGCTTCTGTGTGATTTTATTGCATTTTAGTAAATACAATTAATTAAATGTTCATATCAGCCATACAAAGAATGTTATTTATTGGCCCATCTAAATAAAACGTTTATGTCCCTTAAGTGTGTTTTTGAGGACAGTTTGATGATAATTGTGAGGTCATGGAGATAAATTTGCTACTGCTGTCATTTTCAAAACAAGCTTGAATCACTGTAGTTTTGTTCACAATGCAAAATTCATGCTGACGATATCTGCCCTGTTATTTCACATAAAGCAGTCATATATTAGTCATATTAGTCATATTTCACATGACTAATAAAGCAGGTGTCAGACACATTTAAGCGGTTTTCTTCTGCAACACCTCAGAGTAACAAGCGTTACATAAGAACAGGAGACAATTCTAGAGAATTCCTATCTGACGGCCAGACAGAAACAAAATCAGATTTAAAATTCATTTGAAACCAAAGGAAAGACGTGTGGATTATTTAAAACTGTCATGCATTTCAGTACAATAAAATCAGTAAAGCTAAAATTAGTACGTAAAAATACTTCACAGGATACAGTTGGTTTTTTTGTGCTTGCCGGATGGTACATTATTGTGGTTTAAAATATACTGTGTATGATGCTATTTACAGAGAGTAGATCACTAGACATTCTGTGTACTTTGATAATGAAGTGCCTGTGAGAAGCATGTCAGGACAGAGATGTATCTGTGTGACAGAAAGTGGCTTGTTGTGAGTAATGAGAGAGGAAGTAAACACAAATAAACATATTAAAGTGAAGACGAGCTTTGAATGTCTTACTGAGAGACAGCATGAATAGGAATGAAATTGTAGGTCATTTGCTCTCACTTACCTCCACAGAGTTATTCACATTCTGAGGGTGTTTTCCTACTAATGGCCACTTTGACTTTCAGTCCCTGTGTTAAGCATCTGCAGGTCTTCACCGTGGACATTTGAGGGGTATCATTTGTAGGAAGGACATTGTACTTAATAACGGTTTTTGTAGTGGGTTTGTTTTGACGTGGTGAGTGTTGTGAGATGTCTGTTGATACATTGAAACTCTAATGTATCAACATGTATCACTAATGTATCAACATGTTCTAATGACTTCAACAGCTACTTTTTATTGTAAATTAAGAATATTTCGTTTACAATATCATCAAATGTTTCATAGTTGAAATGTCTCATCTCCAAGATTTTATACTGTCTGGCAATTTTTAGCTCTTGCACTGTAAACTCCTGATCAATCATTAAATTCTGTTTGGGCATCATCGCTCTGGTCCTGTGTCAGTTATAACCACTGACCTGCAGGCACTACAGCTCATCTATCAGCACTGTTTAAAACTCCTCATTAGACAGATGAGCTTCTGAACTATTAACTACTCATTTCTGATCCTCTGATCCAGCATTACCATAAAGCAATACTTCAAAATGACTGTTTCAAACATGTTTTCCAAACTCTCAGAATTCTATAGTTTGGGCAAACAGCCTGCCCCAAACTCATGCCGTTGGTTACGTCCGTGGTTCTTTGTTAAGCTGACCTAAAACTAATGGCACAAAATGCAACATCTAAATGAGAAATGTAGTTTCTCTCTCATGCTGTAAAGCACAATACAACTCTGCCACTATGAGACATTTCTCTTGCAGCAAGCGTGACATTATACTCACTCTCCATCCAGCGTATAAACAGCAGTTGTTCATCATTAATATAGTAAAGCATATTGTTGAAAGTTAAAGTTTCAGCAAGCTGTAAACAAAAGTCTGCTTTCCCAAAGTTTTCTCTTTGAACAATGATCCATTCTAGATCTAGTAAAACTGCAGCCATGTATAAAGACAGCACACGGCAGCGTATTACACCACTGTAATGTAGACATGAGTAGAATTATGTTTAAGTAATTCTACAAGATCTAAAGAACAGAGCAACACTGGACATCACTGTCCTTAATGTTTCAGTAAACAAACCAATCTTGAAAAAGTTACATTTAATCAACTAAGTTTCTTGACAATATAAAGTGACATCTTGTGTGAGGTGTTAAGATTGTCTTTGGAATTTAGTTACAAAAGCAAGTTTCTGGTCAATTATCGGGAGTTTCTCAGAAGTAACTGTCTCTTCTAAATGTCTCTACACATTAAAGATCACAGTGGTTATTTAAGCATAGCCAAATAGATCTCCGTTTCTCAGCAAAACACATGTACCTAATAACAGTTATCATGTTCAGCTCATATATTATTACTTTTCTGTAATTATTATATATAAAGAAAAGAGTGTGTGACTCTGTTAGTTTCCTCTGCTTTAATAATGTAAGTGGATGATTTCTGTCAGTCTTTTTCCAGAAACATCAAAGATCCTTTTTTCCAAGTTATTGGCTCAGAAAGGAGGAGTTCACGTGTCCAGTCTGAATAGACACAATGCGTCTGCATACCTCTGAAATGAGTGTGTGTCGTTCTGTTCTCTTTTGTGTGTGTTTTTAAGTGGTCTGTATCAGGGCGAGCAAATATCAAAGACAAAAACCCTTTTCAGAGTGAAGTGTCTTTTATTCAACCCGCCGCACTTCCATTTCATTTGATATACAAATCCACCTGTGCACTTGAATTTGTTACCTAGAAGACCTTGTTCATGTCATTTATATAAATGGGGTTTATCAGCGTGATGTTATTAGCGTCTCTATATAATGTGAGATATGATCCGTACATCAGCATGCACAATGGGCCTCATGTCCATCTAACACGACATGCAGAATACATTCATCTGCTAATCGTGAGTAGTTCACAAACTTCTCTCCTATAAAACCATGCAGGAGATCCTAATGCCACAGTTTTTATTTTACACTTAAGATGTGGTTTTGAACGTAACCTCGGTAATGAGTTTTTTCATTGTGCTGATATATATTATGTCTCAGCTCAATGGATGTTTTAATCCTATAGGCCACCTGTGTTGAAGTAACCTTGAGTTGGGAAATATTTGAAGTTCATTTTATATAAAATGAAACTTTTATATAGAAACTCATTTGCACGCACACAGAATCATTTTCCATAGGAAATGATCATTTAAAGGCACATTATTGCTTTAACACATTAACTCCTTTTCACCACAAACAAAAATCTGTGGACATTGAGTTCATAAAGAGTATAACATTTATGCGACACTTCACTCTTTATACAACAAAATACACAAATCTGTTTAAGTATTCCTTTAAATGTTCATTCAGAATTAAAGTGTATTGTAAAGCTGAAAGTGAACAGGTGAACTGACATTTTCAAGGTAACTGCTATATATATATATATATATATATATTCATTGCTATAAGGGAGGTTCATGATAGGTGGGACATGATAGTGGGAGTGTTCAGAAAAAACAATTGTTAGTCCATTTACTGCTGTAGTTGTATGAAAAATACACACTTCACTATTAA